>VWYH01010736.1:676206-768755 GCA_013399365.1 Pampusana beccarii
GGCCGACAGGTGGGAGAGGGCCTGCTGCAGGAGAGCGGGCAGCCGGGGCGGCGCGGGGTGCGCGCCCTCCCCTGCGCCTCGTACCGAGCGGCGGAGGCCGCGGCGCCGCCCGCGTCCCTCCACGCATCGCCCACGGCTCTCCGCCCTCGGCGGGCCACGGCTGCCCCCTGAGCGGCGCGGTGAGGGACTGTCCCGGCGCCCGCCCCGGGGCTTCCCGTACCCGGGGGAACAAGGGTCTGAAAAATTAACTGTTTTCGGAGCTCTCGCCCCGCTCGGCCAGCAAAAGCCGCCCTTGCCGCCCTCCTCCCGCCGCCCGTCCCGCTGCGTTATCCCCTGAGAGGGCAGAGCGAGCAGAGCCGGCCGCAGCGGCGTTCCCCGGCGGGGAGCCCGGGCGGCAGCGCCCAGGGGAGCCCGCTGCCTCTGGCCTCTCTGCTGAGGGGCCGGGGGCTCCTGCGGGACCACCAGCCCCCTCGGACAGACCGCTGGTCAAAAAAGATTTCGCTAGATTTTATTTAGTGGAGGGTATCCAGCGGGTCTGGAAAAAATACGTAACGTGTGACAGGTCTGAACAAAATCCTTTCCTGTGCGTGAGTGGTTAATGCTAGTCCATAACTATTTCGACAGGATGTTACAATTCCATAACTATTTCTGCGAGAGATTGGAAGAGATAGGGGCTGCAGAAGTAAGAAAGGCTATTGCATGTCGGTAGGTCACTTTATTGCTATCATATATTTTTTAGATTATTATTATTGTTATTATAGCTGCACCTGTGTATCTGCTAAACAAATGTCTACTGACACGTTAAAATATTTATGTTCACCTAGGATCGTACATGCTGGTTTTGACCCGGTGTATGTAAATAATAATGTACTTGCGGTGCGCTCAGTTTAGTCGAAGCAGAACCCCTTGTATGAATTTGTTAGACCGGCTACTAATTGCATGAATTTTGCTTGAAGTATAATTTGTATTATTATTATAGGCATGCTTCTAATTTAACTATTGTGTAAAATAAGCTATTAAATGGCCCTTTTTTTGCTTTATTTGATATAACACAAAATCAAGCTCTGAAAGAGGCGATCCATAAAGAGTAATTCAAAGTTCTTATTGGTAATACTTTCTACGATGTTTTACATTAATACTATATCAAATGTAATACAGTGATTTACGCTCTGCAGATTTTGCACGAGTACACTATGCATATTTGATGACACATTGCATATTTTAACAAGGTTTTTAATGACTGATTGAAATGTTTGCTAAGATATTTTTTAAGAGCTGGAGGAGAAATGGTTGTGGGAAATGTGTGTAATAGAATAGTGATAAGGATGGGAGGATTTTGATTGACAGTATGAGGAAGCAGATGGATGACTAGGTAGGTCAGAGGTAAAGATGCCTTTGACAGCTTTTTAAGTTCCTTTGGCCATTTTGGTCCAATGAATCATGCAAAACATGTGTACATTACCAAACTGATGTCTTTGCATCGTTTACTGTTGGAATCCTCATCTTTTCAAACCCACCCTAACCTTCTTTCATCACCACTTGATGTGCTATGTCTAAACTAGATTGCAAGATCCTAAGAAGGCAAGAATCTGTCTCGTATTACTTGTCAGAAAAAAAAAAAAAATCATGTAAACCTATGGAGCTAGAAGAACAACCACGACAGATTGGCAGAATAGGCGTAAGGTGGGACACGTTCTCCTTAATTTTCACTGTCTGGTCATCACTCCCCTCTCCTAGGTAGTGCTCAAGGGAGATGTGTTGAACAATGATTTTTTTTTTTTTTTTTTCCTCCCAACTGGCATAAATCTGAATTTTTGTAAGTCTGATAAGAGACCTAATTGCATAATTTTCCTTATAACATTATGCAGTGAGTGCTGTTGCTATAGTTAAAATGATTTTCGCTGTTTGCGTTTTTAGATGCTTTGTATGTCCCTCGCAAATTACTTTGTCAGCTGGAAATGCTCTGATTTATCCCTGTAAAAGGTTACTGTTTTTGGAAATCATATTTAAATTACATAGGACAGTTTAAAAATTGCTGTGAAACAAAAAGAAAGAATGTGTGTGTATTGGGAAAAGCAGAAAAAAGGATTTTGAAAGAAAGTATGCTTTTCAGGTACTGTTTCTGTGCTGAATGGACACAATTTTTTATTTTAAGCATTAAAACTTGTCATGAACGTGGTCTCTGGTAGGGAATGTGTCACTTGCTAAGATATGGGGGCCAAGTCAAAGAAAAAAAATAGAAATAGCGGAGTGATAAGTAGATGGAAGGCAGCAGACTGTTTGCATTCAGTACCCTTGTCTTTCCAGCTAAATAGATGTAAGGTATTTGTGGTAGGTCTAGAGAGCCACGCAGCTTAGTGATAACATTTCACGCATTTATCAGAATGCATATTAATCTGGGAATGCACAAACAAAAGCACCATTTATTTCAGACTATAATCACTGCCCATTTGTTCAAATACGTGTATGCGAAAAAAAATCCATATTGGTTGAAATGTATACATATATAACTCTCTTGAGTTTTTGAGCGTATGTAATATTTTCCTCCTTACAGATGCAGAATAATTATTAATTCATAAAGATCCAGGGCTGCCATTGCTGATTAGATGTAACTTTTTGCCTTCTAAAATATACTACACAATAAAATCTGTGATGTTTTATTCACGTTATCACTGCAGTTTTTCATAGCTACAGTATTTCTAACACTAAGAGACTGATACAAGTATGAACGATCTTGTTGGTCTTAAGTTGATGTTTTAGGTCTTTTTTTTTTAACTGAAAGTAGAATGGATGAAAAGTTCAGGTACATTTCTTCTGTGTAAAACTATCTTTACTATGACATTGGTACTAACAAGCATTTATTTCTTAAGCTTTAAATATGAAACAGCTGGTAATGACTTTGAATCTGTTTTAAGAGACATTTTAGGTAAAATGTTGATAGCTTGTAAATGTGTATTCTTGCCTTAGTCTCTGATCGTGCATGCAAGTTCATATGTGTGAACAACGTAAAGTAAGAGGTCAGTCCTACAAAGACTATTCACTTGTCTAAATATTCACAGACATAAATGTTTTCAGGATCAAGGCCTTTTTCAATAATTGTCATGTACCTTGAAGTCACTGACTGATTTAGAATACATTTAATAATTTGAGTTTTTTAATATAGTAGAAACACTGCATTGATGATTTACCAAAGCACATCATGCAAGCTCCCATTTCAATAATTTGTAATTTTTTTTTCCTCTTCTCTTATTTGGGTAATATATATATATATATATTTAGTGACAGCACTGACACACTATTTAAACTTTCTAAAAGTTACATCTTAGTTTCTATGTGCCATGCTATGGAAGTAGTTTTTGTAAGTAGGCTTCTTTCTTGAATTCTATTTAGTTATACGTTGACTGCTTTTGTTTATCCGAGAAGTAGATAATATTGGTCAGAGACTGAAGGGTGAGAGAGCAACACTAATATTTTGAGGTAAGAGAAATTTTAGGTTCCTGAAAGGTGTCCTAGTCTAGATGGAGACACCCACCCACAGAGAATTAAACTGAAATCATAAATGTAAGCTAACAAACGCTTTCGGTGATTGATTAACACACTGGTTACAGGTTATTTACCTTTGTGGAAATGTTTGCTGAAGGGGAGGCATTATTTATCGGGAGTCGACTACAGGTAGACTGTCACATCTGTCTTCTATAGACCCACTGCTGGAGACATTGAGCAAATACGGTGGTTGCTCTCTGCCTCTGCAGAAAGTTGGGGCTCGCCCTGTATCTTCTGGGAATCCCACCCGAGGGCCTGGCAGCAGCAGCTCCCACCTCGCCTGTTCCTCTAGGATCGGTGCCTACACCTCCCTAAATTAGATCTGTGGTGTAATAACGCAGAGAAGTAATTGTTCTCCACGCTACATCCACCTTCAGCAAACCCTTAAAACATCCTCCCTATCCCATGCTGCCTCTACCTTACCACTATACTTCTAAAGCATGATGGTTTTCTACACAGGTATTACTTTAAGCTTGGTGCAAACTCTTTTCTGATAGCTCAGTTTGCTCTTGCGTTAAGAGAAGGGAGCATTTCACTTGAATTAGGTGCAAGGTGTTGAATAAGATGTACAAGGTTTTGGTTTCTGTTGGTAGTTCCTGTATTTCCTATGGATACCATCACGCATAAATAATGAGTGGTAGAGGCATTTTTCAAAAGTCTCTGAGTGGTTTAGTAGCCCATGTTTAGAAATGATTACAATCTCACTGAAAAATCTCCAGTGCTTGTGGTTCTGAATTATTTTCACACTTTTAACTATTTTGTTATTGGGCACATTATTGAGCAGTTATGTCAGAGGACTGATATTTTTTGCAGAGTTGGGGTCAGAATAGTGTGGATTAAATCCTCAGCTGGTGTACCATTATGTAATTTCATGTGCTCCAGTGGTTCAATACTGATTTGTGTCATGTGATTGTTTCCTTTTGTGGTTTAGATACTATGCAAAAGCAGGTGCTGTTCAATGTAATGAATAGGGCCAAGTATTAATTTGATATATGTATTTGTTTGTACTGTGTTAAAATAATTACAAAAACATTAACCAATAGCTTATTGTACTTACATTTTTATTTCTTTCTGTTTAGATTATAAGAATAATTGGAGCATAATTTCTGCTTATTGTCAAGGTTGATTTTCATGCTTTAATTGTCTTCATAATTTAATCAAAATCAGTTTGGTTGGTGTGTGTTATATAAGAATTTATCCCTTTTTAGGGGCAATATTTAGGCCAACTGTATTCCTTTAATATAAAATAAATATTCAGAAGTTGAATGGAAGGAAATTAGTCAGATATTTTCAGTCCTTCTTATACATGTCTGAAATTTTGTAATGCCCAAATATTTTTCACATTCTTTGCAGTCTTATCTAGTGTAGCTCTTTTTCCTTTGTGTTAAATACAATAAAACTCCTGTGATGTCAACATTCAGTATTGTATTTTTAAATATTTCAGTGTTTCAGTTGTTGTGTTTCCATATATTGTTCACTTATAACTTCTCTCTGATCATTGATACAAAAGAAAATTATTTTTTAAAATTGTAAACCGATTTATTTGTATAAGTAGATGTAAACTAAAGTAATGTGAAATGTAAGGACATAAATGAAAAATGTGCCTTTAAAAATCAACATGAAAATTTACTGTAGTGACATGTGGATTGTAAGACCACTTTAGGAATATATTTCCTTGTGCAACAGTTAGACAGATGTAACCTAAAATGCCATTAGCAGTATATGCTTATTTTCCAAACATGTTATAACTGGAGAAACGACACAAATAATTGTCCTGTGACGGTGTAAAGTTTAGCATATATGTGCATGTAAGTCTTTGTAGGATCAGAGCCCAAGTCTGTTTTGCTTTAGCAGTGTTATCTGTTGTGGGGTTTGGGGTGTTTTTTTCCCTTGGTAATTAAAATGCAGTTCTGTCACTGTGGTCACATTTCCCATCTACAGAGGGACAAGGGCAATGCTTGTGCTAAATACACACTGCACTAAACGGTAATTACATTTCATTTACACTTTATTTTTGTACCTACAGCTGCCTCAAGATGAGTATCTCAGAGATTTTAAGTGCAGTTTTGTGTACCCAACCCTTTTCACGAGGGTTGGTTTACTGTCAGTTCAGCTCTCTGAAGTCACTTGGATGGCGATGGTGCTGTTGCACAGGAAAGGCTGCCAGGCTGGTGGGTGCAGGGGCAGGACAGCAGGAGGCTGATGATCTCTGTCATAGGCAGGTAGGTATGAGATCTGCTCTTCTATAACCCAAACCTGCCCTCAAAAAGTTGTGTGGGATAATGCACGCATTGCTGTATTCCTGCGTGATTAAGCAGCAGAGCTCCAAGCTGATGCAAATGCACCAGTAGTCCCCAAGTAGCCTCTGATCTCCTCCCCTGGTAGATCTCCAAAGCCTCCCATGAGCTCCGGCCTCTGCCTTGCTCTCCTCCAGCCTTTTCCGGACTGGGGGGCACTGCACTGGCTCCTCCACGGCTTGTGTTGTTCAGAGCCTGAGCAGGTAGACGAGTGCTCCCTCCTTAACTCCTTCTGTGGAGGATGCTTAAACAAGGAAAGCCTCGCTCAGGATTAGTGAAGAGGATGAGATCCATGGAAAGCTGCTTTCTTTTGTACCCAAACTTTTAAATTAACATTTACATACAGTTTCTTGTGACTGTAAAAGCTTTAACTCATATAAAACATTCAACATCACACATTTTATAAGAATCGACAATATAAATATTTTTAGCATTTGGAGTTGCATAACCAGGGTATCTGTTTCTGAGTTTTTTTCTTATGCAGCATGTAACAGGTGAAGTCCTAGTTTTATAAGTGTTGCATTATATAATTTATGGCCTTTTTATTTTTTTGTGTGTGTTTTACAATTTTAACACCATTTTAAAAGAAGTTTACGAAAGAGTACTGCCCAGAGGATATCTTAATATAACTTGATTAAAATTTATTATTTTATAAAAATACTTAAATTTGTAACCAATTCTAATCTATTCTGTAATTGCAAGAATAAGAATTTCATGTCTAGCCAATATAGATTTAATCTATAGGATTAAACGTCTCAAATGATGTTATGTCTGAATAATAGGAGAACGTTCTAGAACCAATATACATTTTTTCTGGCTTGTACACACACTCTGTTTTGCCTGAAAAATCCTGAGGTTTATGCTTTTTTTGGGTTGTTGTGTTTTGTTTGTTTGTTTTCACAGAAACGTAGCCAGTGTAATGCAGCTTTAGTACATTGTCTGTATTTTTCCACATCTTGGTGTCCTTCTGTTTTTCATTAAGATTTAGGAGCAATTCAGCTAGTGCTTTTAATCTATCCCATCACATTTTTCTTCCATTTTTTGGTGAAAGTTTGGATTATTTTTATATTTGCAATATCCTTTGCAAAATTTCATCTTGTATTACGGTGTCTGCAATGACAAACCACAGCTCATCTGAGACTGGAAAGATTTTTCTTGAGCGTCTCCATCATCAGACTATGGTGTGTGTATGTCAGTTTTACCGAAAGCTTGGATAGGGTATCAGCTGTCATTGAATCTTGGCTAGATTTATATTCTAGCTGTAAACCACACAACTGTGTGAAGATTAGCCTCTGCAATCTAGGAGATGCATCTTCTAAATTCTTCCTCACGGCTGTTACTGGTGGCTTTGTTTCTGACAGTTTCTAATCTTCTGTACATAATAAAATCAATTATTTTGCACGTATATGCTAAAGCTAGAGGCTGTTTTTTGACTGTGCATGCTACAATTAGTTATGTAAATAGCAGCATATGCTACAAGTTTCCAGTGCTCGCCCTGCCTTTATAGAAGTGTTGGCTCAGGCTCTGTGTCAAAGTTAGTTGGCAGAGGTGTTTGGTACTCTGTGCTCAGGCTCTGAAGACAATGCTTTCTTCATCAGTTCCCTCTTGTGTTCAGTGTTTCAGTCTTTATAGTACATGTTTGTACATCAAAGCCAAGACGTGACTTGAGTGCACAGTTAGGCTATTAAGCTTCCCCACATTTTTCTTGATTCATATATAGAGGTATGCTGTTAATTGAAGGTGTGCTCTTGGACACCTCCTGTCTGCGTATCTTAGTCAATCTTCCTCCCACCCCACTTAGGTTATTTCTTCAAGTTTGAACTTGTGTTTTTGCCTAATGATTTTTAAACCATCTCTTTCCAGATATTTTTGGTTGTATATTATTTATTCACATATGAAAACTTTATTATTGCAATCTCTTAAATATCATCAAATATTTTATTGTCTTTTTGCAAAATACTTCAGCTGCAGAGTGTAATCCAAAAGGTAGTTGGTAGAGCAGCAAATTCTAAGTGGTGTTTTAAAACTGCTCACGTGCAAATTGGTTTGTTCATCTTTTCCTAGAAGATCTCGTTGGAGCCCTGATCAAGCACCCAGTGTGGAACAGCTTTTGGCGCTTTGTTTTTCAGCAGGACTTCTGAATCTTAAATCACAAGCTTCCATGAGTCAGAGAAACCAGATAGGTTTGTTAAAGCTTAATATCTCTCCTGTATAGGAGAGACACTAATTAAAGATAATTTTGGTTATAAGTGTTTTATATTGTGGCACCTACTAATACAGGATACTTGTTGGATATGCAAGCTCCTCCAGAATTTACCAATAAAGTTAACTTATCTTTTAAGTTAACTTTGCGTTATTATTTTTGAGAATCATGTATTATTTGTAACTATGTGATAACACCTTACTGCTGAGGGCATATGATATTAAAGCCACAATGTAGTACTGAACAGGAGCTTAATGGCTGGTAGGATATTGAATTTAAATGCTGCGAAAACCCTTTGAAAAAATAATTCATACAAAAGTCAAATGAGAATCCAAGACCCTATTGTGGATTGACCAAAAAAGTCCTTGGATATTTTGAAGACTAGCTGATACACTCATTTCTAAGGAGTAATTAATTTAGAGTCTGCTGGGTGCATAAGGCTAAAAATAAAATGTTCTGAGTGACTATATGTCCTCATAGATGATCAAAGTTCCTAAATCCAAGACAGCAAATTATTATTATTATTATTATTATTATTATTATTATTAGGCATAGTCTGGAAGATGGGGAAAGAAAATTCTGCAGCACAGTGTAATTGATGTGCTGGGTTGGTGGAAACAGAACCGCAAAAGGAAAGACCGATCATAGGTAGTACAAGCAAGAGTCTTCCAGCAAAATCCATCACCTGTTGGCTTCTACCAGGATCAGTAACAAGTGATTACAGTTATGGGACCTTTTATTTTAGAGAAAGAAAAGGGTTACTTTTTGAGCTGGAAGATTTTAATTCCTGCATGTTGCATTAGGTTCTTCTTTGGATAATGGGGTTTGTTAGCACACACCTATTTAATCTTGAAGTATTAATGTCTTTGTATTTCTGAATATATATGGTGGCTCAAGAAAGAGTAAATTGCAGTGGCAAAGTGACCTGTTGTTCTAATAGCAGCTACTTTAGGTACGATGTCAGTGACTATACTTCTTAAAGTTAGGTTTTTAGCACTTTGTTCAACTTTAAATTTATCTTTTAAAACCCATTCCTTTAAAAACATGTGACATATATGCATAGGCAAAGACTTGGAAACCAACCATAATCATGCTAATCGTATTGTTGATATGGTAAATAATAAACGTAGAAGCAAGTAGGTTCATTTGGCCTGATCAATGGCTCAAAATGATGCTTTTGTAAGTGTTTTTTTTCTTTGAAAGTTAAACCTATTCTCCAAATGTATTTAAAATGTTAATAAACTATTAAATGAACAAGTAACACTATATTCAACATTTTTACACCATTTCTACAGTGGGTAAAATTGTAGTATAAAGTTGGTGTATACTCGATAACAATTTACATGTTTATTTTACCATCTGGTAAATGTGTAAACGATATTTTGAGAAGCACATTTCAAATTCACTTTAACAACTTATCCCCGACAATATGTATCCTATCTCATGTACTGACTGGAAGGATTTTGAAAACCTCTCAGAGAGAAATGTCGTAACAAAACATATTATTTTTTTGGTGATGTTTGAGATCAAGCTTAATTGGAGGTCTTTCACTATTCAGGAAGGATTTTGTTATGTTAGTGGTGTCAAAGAGAGATTTCAGGCTATTTTACACACCACAATATAAAGATATCATAACATCTTCCCTAAAGAAACCATAGGGTGCATAGGTAGTAATAACAAAACAGATACAGTTTGCTATGTTGTTGTATGACTGCATTGTATCATTTCCAGGAGGGCTGAATTTGCTATCTCTTGTGTCTAAATATGGGAAGCTCATTATCAGAAGTGTTACAATGAATCCCAAGTGGATTGCTTTTCTCATGTACTTTAACAGCACTTTGACACTGCAGCCTTCTGCCTTTTTATTTTAGTCTTATGTTTATTGGTCTCTCTGGATTAAATTGCAAGCACTTTCTTAAATATAACTGGAGAATATTCTGTTGTAGCTCAGTTTTTATTCACCCTTTCCTAGCTGTTACTAATCTTAACTGGAAAAAAAAAAGACTTCCGTTTCTCCTCCCCCAACCCCAATAAAATTAAAAAAAACTCTGCCCTGAAAGCAAGTCTGCCTGGAGAACACCTCCACACTAATTACCATCTGGCCAATCTGCAAATGAGGTTTGAGAGCAGATTTCAAACGCAAGCTCCAGCTAGTTTGTGCCTTATATTAGTCCATTAGTATTTATGAAGCTATTTGAAGGCATTTAGGCAACTAGAAAGAAGACAAGTACCTTAACTTTTGGAAATCTAATCAGGAATCTGTTTGTTCCTTCCAGGGTCTAAATGCCTTTGACCTGGCACTTGCTCAGCTATGTGGCCTTTACAGTTTGTGGCAGCCAGTTTTGCTTGAGCATATGCTTTGTAAAGGGCAACAGTCTTAAAACACCTTTTAAAATGCATAGGTGAAAAAAATGTGTATTTGTACAAATTCTAGTTCACTCGTGTATCAAAGTTCATGAAGTACAACATTAATTTATATTTATGTGCTATTTCAGCACGTGGGGAGAAAAACTTGCTTCGTACAGAGTCAAATCCAGATCTTGAGTAACTGGAGAAACCTTGTGAGCTGCTCTGATTTTATGTGTGCGTGTAAACCCAGGTTTTAGCCCAGTAATAATAATTTAAAAAACAGGTTGTCACTAAACAGCAACTTTATGCTTAAAAAAAATTAATATTTTTTGGAAGTTAATTAAGCACAACACATTTAATATTACTCCTTTGTTTCATTTAGATATTAAATGCATTTCACTAATGAATTTCAGGTTTAGAAGCTATTTTCTCTTTTTCTTCCCCTACAGAGATTAGAAAGAACCTTTCTTGTTTGTAAATCAGTACAATCAAAGATGATAAAATTCTTAGCAGACAGTTAAAGAAATGATTTTGCTTTTCACCTGTCTTCCCTTCTTGCGGAAGGCTGGCTTCTTGTTTTGTCTCAGCTCTGTGAGAAATGCTGTCAACCCAGTGTAAACAGCAACTTATTATTTTGTTTTTAATGATTAAAAAAAAACAACCCGGAAACCCTTTCAGTAAAAGAGCAGTAGTTGTTTAGGACACCTGCTGCTGTAAAAGATCTTCCTACAGGAGCTAATTAGTTCATAGGTAAAGTCCCAATTGGGAGCACCTGGAAACATGCAAAACTGAATCTGAGTCCTGTAGCGCAAATAACAGTTTTTAATATATACTGAAAATGTCTTTCTATTTAGATTGGCTGCTGATATCTATATTGCAGAAGCAGATGTTCAAGAAATTACTCAGAGGCTTAAAATGGTGTTTAATTGGGATCATCTGGAAAAGTGGGCAACACTTGGAAAATCTACTTGATAGAAATCTGGGGAGGCTTCCTGAAATAAAACAGGTTTGAAGGTAGGTAGTTAATAGATTAAGCCTTGAATACTGGGTAGCATTGGTTTTATTGTTTCGTATTAGAATTTTAAAATAGCAATTTTTTGGTGGAAAATAAATTTGTTCTATAGCTATTTACCGTCAAACATGGTGTTTGCAATCAGGAGTGCCAGCACCAGGAAGGAATCTGCCCCTTAGCCATGATCACACCCATCATGTCATGGTGGATTCCAAGACAGAGGTATCTTGGTTTGCAAAATGTAAGTTGTTTTCCTTTAAGTGAAGAATATCCAAGCCCATTTAAGACAGATTAATGAAAAATGACCTTTCAAAAAAGTAAGTTCAAATGATATATTTAGTTCTCATATTGTTAATAACTGGTGCTTGCTGGCCTCAGAAGCTTTCTCCTTCCCTGTGCTCTTCTGTGTGTCTGCTCATTTCCAAAAACTGTAAATATCAAACTATGTATTCACTGTTCCAACTTTTAAAATAAAATTTTAAAATTAAATGTGATATTTTAATAGATTTTTATATTGACTAAAATGGACCTTTTAGACTGACATAAATACATAAATGGAGATTGATAAGTTTATTTCAGACTACCATATGGGAAGGCTGATTACAAGGGTGTGTGGAGCACAAAGCAAATTAAAGATATTCTTACTTCTAACTGTGGACCATTGCTGCCTTCCCCATATTCCCTGGAATCTAAACTGACTAGCATTTACAAAAAATATTAAGCTAACGGTATCATCATAAATTCTCTCTTTCTGCAGTCCTGTTCTCTGTTGACAGTCAGATTTGCATCAAAGAACATGACACCAGTGACTTGCTGGCAGCTTAAGTAATTGGGGAAAAAAGTGGTTATTCATATGGAAACAGGAGCTGGCTCATTACAGCCAATCACCTGAATAGCAAACAATATGGCTGCCAATAGATGGAGAAAAAGGCAAGTCTAGTGGAAAATAGGAGCATTTAAAGGCCAAGAAAAGACATATGGTCTGTCTATGCTTGCCTTATATGCCTGGAAATTATAAATTAAGATACAATATAGCGCACCACCTTAATGTGAAAATTCTCCATTTTTTCCCATCTTAATCTTGAGAAATTTAACAGTTTTGGGTAGTAATATTGACTTTGGCTTTTGTGTCAGCATTGAAGTTCTGTATAAAAATAACGACTGAATTGGTTCTTGTCTAATATTTGATTCTATTGTGGCAATAAAGGATGTACTTTTGAAATAAACTCTTTCATAGTAATTGTAGATGTGGATCTGTTCTGTCCTTTGCAGATGTCTGTATTTTCATGAGGGCAGGCAAGAGAAGAAAGCAAATTGTTCTTGGCAGCTACTTTTTATAAGGTAATCCTGTGATGATGATATGAAATGAATTGTGTCTTTGAGAACAGCAAATACTTTCATGGATATCTCTGTCATTTACTGTTATTTGTAGTCATCATTTCAATTTATTGTGCTAATGCTCTCTTTTACTCCTTAAGGTATATTGTATTATTCCTGTAATGAAATAGCAGTCCAAATCCAAATTGGTTTGCAAGTTTCAAAAGCGTTTGGCTTATTGAGGAGACTACCTGACCACTTTTCTGGTAGAGCATTAGTAAAAGTTGAGAATACAAATTATTTTAAAATGTGCTTGTATAGACACATTTCACTTGAGAGAACAAGTTCTTGAACATCTGAGGGCAGTCTGAATTTTAAAAAGGTTTTAGGTGGCCTCAAGACTATGAAGGCTTATAGCCTTTTTCTTCATGACTTTTTTTTTTTTTTTAATAGATTCTTTATTCTAAACCATCCCATGATATGCAGTCATGTGGAGAACAGATGCTGAATTCTGCCCTTTTTAATGTCATGCTCTGAAAGTCAGATGGTTTCTCCTTTTCAGTTAGAAATGCTGATAAAATAACCAACATGGGACCCTGACATAAGCTTCCTGGCCCTTCTCCATTTTATGTACCTGAAAGAGTTCGTAAAGCTATTATTTCTGGTTTGCAATCACGTGCTATGAAAATACAGCATATTCTAGATATTCCAAAATTTCTCTGATTGTGGCTGAAAAAAAACCGAGTCTGTTTTTAGTCTGTGAATAATTTCCGATTTCACTGCAGTGCTATAGGAACAATGAAGCTTAAAACCTTGTTTAGAAGTGAACTTTGGATTTAATGGAGGAACAGTGGATAGCAAAATAGTGTATTATAACTAACATGCATTTAAAATTTGACATCTGATAATGTGAAAACCATGGAATTTTGAGCTGCATAAAAATGTGTATATGCTTCTCTGAAATAATTACATCTGTAGAGTTTCTAATTGGGTGCAGTTCTTCTACCCTCACCAATGTTAGGTCCTTTCACAAGTACTTCTGTTCTCCTCTTTCCTACTGTTTCTTTGCGGGGGAGTGACCTGCAGACTTTGTTTCCCTGTCTCATTTCATTTTCAGCACAGGCACAACCAAATAATTCCAACTGGTGACCTTTCTGACAAGGAACTGCAGAAATGAAGTTACTTTATCCACTTTGAATCTGATATGTGTCCCACAGGGTTATTTTAGGTTTTCTGAGGTGCAGGGCAGAGAGAAGTAAATGTTCGCACAATTCTGAAAAAAATGCTGCTGAGAAAAGTTCTTACGAAAATATTACTTTATTTTGGGGTCATCCTGTATTTAAAGTAGTACAAACTTTATTTCAAGAAGTTTCATCATAGTGATCTTTTTCATTCAGATCCAAAAATTACCCCATAAATCTTCAATAAACCCTTACCAGGTAAGACCAGTTTAGGTAACAAGAGCCTTTCCCTACCAGTATACATGGGCATCACTCATCTGCTGTAGCTCCAGTGAAGTTAAGGAGTAGAAGTTACACTTGTATATTCACCCATGCATCAACGAGTGAACAGACCCCCTTCGTTTAGTTAACCATCTTCCAGTTACCTGTCACTTTCCCTGTCCCTCATGAGATCTCAAATATTTAATTAAAGCCTTTTTTTTTTTTTCTTCACTCCCCCCGCTCTCTTTCATTCAGTTTGTTGAGTTGTAATTCTTGTTGGCCTGATGCCTTGGCAACATTCAGCACTTCTAATTGCCTGTATAGTCTGGCCTAGTCATGGAGCCTTTTAACTTTCATTCAGGCTTCCAGCAATATCAGCCTCACTGGTCACAAGCTTCCCACTCAGGTTCCGTTCACAGCCCTTTTGCTGATTACTTGTTATGTATTTAAAGAGCGCCATACTGTTTATTTCATTTCCTATTTGAGATAGCCTGTTTGCTTAATTTTTTTCTATGCTAATTTAATTCTAAACATATAGGGCTGTCTTCCTGGTCAAACAAGCCAGAAATTTGCATCCATATGTTACATTAAATAATAATAATGCAACAAATAATAGTCAATGCTTTCTACTTCTATAATGTCTACCATTCAATGATCTCAAAGCATTCTTATTTTACAAGTGGTAAAATGGTGTCAAGAGACACGAACTACTTGTTAAACATTATGTATGACATCTGTTACAGAGCCAGACATGGGATTGAGTAGCTTGTTTTTCACTAATAGCAGTTAGTTAAATACCAGTTAGTTTAATAATTGCAATCTGCTATAGGAATTATTAGGTTAAAATATACTTCGACTGAATGGGCTGTACCCTTGTAGAAATAGGTATTGTAGAGATTTTTGCTGTCAGAATATCACCTTTATTGGTACAGAACGGACAATGGAATCCAATGGAAATTCACGTGGACTCTGTAAAGGTTATCAACCCCTGTAATTGTCATTTGTGTTGGCTCTGGAGTCATTATTATTCATCACAAATAGCCTGGTGCATTTTTGTCTCATTTTGTTTCCTGTGTGAAGACTTAGCATTCCCACTTTCCTAGATTTCAGTGAACCTCTGGCTGGCTAAGGCTATGATAACTTTTTTATGTCTCTGCAGTGATAGTATGCTAATGTTCTGACCTATTCTAATACAATCTCAATGGATCCTCTTTCCGTGTCAGACAGCATACAGAGATTGATTGAAAATAGTCACCACAGCTTTTGGTTTTTAAGGTTGTCCATGCCCAGCAGCTAATTGTGGCTCTATGCTGTGAGGGCTACCAGGACTTCATCCATGACCAAGGTCACATTCCTTTGTATGATCACTCTGCAGGAGTCAATAGCTGATCTTTAATGCCTGCACTTGGCTTTTAGGACGTGAATGCTTATATTTGTTTTTATTACATGTTTAAATGAAAATATTACATATGGGTCGTCTTCTTCCCAAGGTCAGTCAGCAGAATGCAAGGGCAATGAAAAACCTATGCAATTCTATTGGTAGCGTATATGAGAGGAAGCCAAGCAACTAAAGAGGAGAATTCACTGATGGCTGGGGAAGGTTCCCTAACATGGTGGTAAGCATTGTGAAATGATCTTTCATTGTTTTCAGCAGCAAAATTAGCTTAATCCCTGTGGTGTTACAAAGATTACTAGGGACTGCATAGGAATAACAAGTTAGACTGGAATGCTAACAGCTTTTGTGGAAGTACAAGGTTATATAATGTCCTTGAACGAAAATTCTTAAAATGGAATCTGGTTGTTTTCTTAAGAACAACTCAAAGTGTGATCGTGTCTAAAAATCAACAATATAAAACCCGGTTTGCTACAGATACAGGATTTCATTTGTGAAATCACAGAATTATTTTTATATTTTTCCTTGTTTGACCAGGGTGTATTCTGAGCTCAGTGATATGCACAACTTGGTGCCCATGGATGTGTTTGGGCTTCTCTTGGATAAGGACTGTGTGGGCTTTTGAACAATAGTCTGCCAAGCAGTGCAGCATGAATCCTAATTGTTTTAGAAAACAGTTGTTCTTTTTTTCAGCAAATACTGTTATATCCACATTATTAACATAGATATGTATAGGCATTTTGAAAATCATTCTCGGTTTTGAAGAATTCTAATGCTTCATACAGCAATTATGCAAAAGTCTCATGTATAAGCAATACCGATGCTACTGGAAGCGCCTCATACAGAGTCCAAATATAGCAGATCAAATCAAAACTGTGCTACATCTTAAGCAACTGTTGACCCATTTCCATATCAAATTGGTTTCTGTCATAGGAGACTTTGCATTTTCTTTTAGATATATTTACTTGTGCTGTGCTAGCGCAAGTACAGTAACAGCATATTTTATTCTAAGGTCATTTAATGATCAGTCAATTGTTTTTCAACTTTATTAATAACTTTCAATTTAAGAGACTGTCATAATGAAAGGTTTATTCCTGCTCTGTAACATGTGGATGTACCACTGGCCCCTGTAAAATCAGTCGCCATGATTCAGCACATGCAGAGAGCCAGTGCTAGGTGCCATGCCATGTGCCTACCAGTTAGCTTGATAAACTCAGTCCTAAATAATCTAACTTAAACTGTGGGGAGGAAAACGCTATTTTAAAGATTTCACTTTGTCCATTGTTTATCCTACTTTTTTTTTGGGGGGTGGGGGCGGGAACAGCAGACTTAAGAGACTGTGGTATATCAGTAAAATTTTAGAGTTCGCTATAAATACCTAGAGTAGGAAGAAGGTGAGTTGTTAGCAGTGTAACTTGTTGTGTCACTTTGTTAGAACATTAACAGTATCTTAATATAGATTTTTTTTTTTTGTCTTCTAATGATACATTTGCTGGGGAGGGAAAGCTGTGTTTCTGGCAGGAACTGCCGGAGCCTTCCTGGGTGGTGGCCGGAGCACCCTCAGGTGGCTCTGGGCGCTCTGGTGGGACCCAACCTCGCTCCGACTGCTGCCAGCTTTGGTAGGGGTGCGCCACTGCGTGTGAACATCGGCATAGGCAAAGTAGCTGAATAGTAAATCTCAGACCCGTCTAGTATTTTGAAGCAGGGTTTATTTATTGCACAAAAAGTGTATAGCCCAGGCTGTAGGCAGCAGGCCAGTGGGGACTGCAGTGGGTCTACCAATGGTTGTGCTCCAAATAATCTGTTGCGTTGCATACTATCAAGCCACACCTACAAAATTAATTACATCATATCAACAATATTTGAACATTTTGACTTTGCAATTTCAAATATTTTTTTTTCCCAATAGTTGGTATTTGTTTTGCCTTTTATTGTCTAAAATGTAAGCATCATTCATAGTATAAATGTTATAGAAAATTACCCTATTTGAAGAACACATGTAATAGATTGTTTAGATGATTTAAATACCTTAACAGCAGTTCTGTGCTGAGGTCATAAATTTTTTTGTCATCAGCGACTATACTGATGATTCAAATGTACAGGAGTATAGTTTGTAAACTTAGTATATTTGTACTTTTGCAGTCTTTCCTTTGAAAGTTGGGTTCTAGTCACTTGGGAGAGCACTGCTGTTGACATCAGAGTTCTCACTGAAAGCTAAACTTCTTTTCTGAGGACAGGGTTTCATTTGCCCAAAAGATGTTTCTCATCTCTGTTAGCAGAAGCTACTGTATCCTCTCAGAACTCAAGATCGGTATGTCAAATATAATATAGAAACAACAACGTGTGGTTTTAAGTCTCATGTAAAAGATGATGCCTTGAGAAAGCACAGCCGTTTCCATCATGATGCCAGGGCAGGCTTCAATATTAGCTGACAGGTATGGGGATCTTACACTCTGCAGGGTATGTCCTGACAGCAGAAACGGCCTAATTCATCCCCTGTGAGCTGGCAGGTTGCAGCCTGTTCCAGCCACCCTGTAGCTCCTGGTCCTTGGTGGTGCAGAGATCTGTGTCCTCCACCTTTGTGTGTAGCAGATGTCCAGGAGCATGAAGCTGTTCACGGACTGGTGACCCATGAGCCAAGATACCTGTCCTGACAATAATCTGTAATGGAACATTTTCACACCAGAGAATGCAGATTTTTTGAAAATGGCATTTTTAATGGAGATAGTTTATTTGAAGAAGCAAGAAAAGTCAAGAAACTTCACTGATTCCCTGAGGGTTCCTTGTCAGCCTGGTATTCCAGCTTCCACCTTATTGGTAACTTGTGTATCAGGTTGGTCTCACAACTGGACAGCTTCAGATCCTCCCTGTCTTACTGATAAGCCTCTTAAGGCTGAAGGACACAAGTTTATTGTTGCCTTGCTCCTGTTAGAAGCCCAAGAAGCCTGATGGGAACACAAAAACTGAGGCTTTGAAATTACTGTACCAGCCTGGGCTTATGATCTCCTAGTTTTTCAGAGTAAGTGGCCAATTATAATTCCCTACACCATCGATTATCAGGCCTGTCTTAACTATGAATGGCTGTGATTAATCAAATTATTGAAACTGTAATTTTACAGTGCCAGAGAAGAAATTGTAGCCTTTGTAGTAGTGTTTGAGGTTGTGTCTGGCTGCAGACTCTGCATGTACTAGATGTATTTGAGAATTTTATGGCATATACTGGCTAAGAGAAGCCTGACTTCAGGCTTCATTATCAAGTCTTTCATGTCTGTGAATTACAAATCTACTATATCTGAAAGCAGAGAAAGCAAAACAATCCCTTTCTTACATCTAAGTGGTATTCTCCAACTGGAATCCTGTTACACATCATCAAATACAAATATTGTTTTTAGTGAACTCCTCAAATCAATGTTTTATTTTGCCAAGTGCAGTAGAACATTTCAAAAAGAGAAAAAAACCCACAACGTGTAATTGAAATTTCTTTGGAATAAATAAAGCGTAGCTGCTATTAGCATTTAGCTTTGTATATGACAAAAACTATTTGTGTTCAGGTTTGGTGGTGATGCAACTTGGAGTTATTCTCAAATCAGAGGCATAGGACTGAATCACAACTAAATAAGTCACTTCTTTCTTTTTTTTTCCTTCGGGGATCTTCAGCCTGGCTTTGTTCAATGAAACTGAATATGCCACATTAGAGCACAAGCAGATGATTACCGACAATGTTTATTGATGCTACCACTAAGAGAAAATGGCAGACTGATATAAAATAAAGAGACTTAGCAGATGGGATATTGGCATTTGAATTGGTTAAAATAGATTACTGATTTTACCCCAAACCCGCCCTTTTACGAACACTACGGTATTGTTACTTGTTGAAGAACTGTAAATCGTATTTGTCCTTACAAAATTATTTATTATTATTTATGCAAAGGATATGTTATTGTCAGGGAAGTCTAAAGGAGTGGTGCCTTGTTAGAGCTCCTGTCAGCGCTGGCTTTAGACTTAAGCTGCTGGCATAGAAAGTTAGAATAAAAGAAACATTTACTATTTCTACTCATCTCCTCTTAATATAAAACCAGCAAAACCAGACCTGCAAATATAATTAGGCATATAGTTCTAATTGGAAATCAATGGGAGTTAGAAGCAATGTCAAGCAGCCTGCCTTTTGCTAAACTCCTGTGCCTGAGCAGTGCCGAGAACTACATGGGATTCAGACAGCACAGCTACAGGGTAGAGCTGTCACCTGCCTCAAGTCTGCTGGAAACTAAATGCAGGTGTAGAATAGGCCTTGGATATGTGTAGGAACTTAGTGGAACTTAGGATGTCTGAATCTGGCTCTAGACCTAAATAATGTTGTAAGGTCTTGGTCATGGTGACTCCTATAGACTCCAGGCAAGCATGAGGAGGTATGCAATGATTAATCAGTTCTTTGGTTTTTAACATCTAGTGTTTCATGCTACGAGTACCCAGCATGCTCTGCAGGGGCTGTCTTTATTTTTTGTCACCCTTTGTTGTGGGTCAAGGCATGTTCTTCACATGCAGGTCACCAAAACCGTCCTGACTCACCAATATTTGCTCTGGTGGCTTTTTGCACTGGGTACAGTTCTTGATGTATTTGAATTAACAGTGACCCTTAATATCCAGGATGATTCATCACAATTGCCAATGCATATTTATAGCAGCAAAAATTCATTCAGTGCTAGTCAAGGAAATCATGTGTGAATTTAAGTCCAGTTGGCAAGGTAGTACAGTATCTGAAATGTTGGCTGTGCAGCAGCTGTCATTCTATGCCAATCTATTCTATCATACAGTAAGCAGGTGGCTCACACATATTGTTTTTACTACATATCATTTTAATTTTGCAATGTCTCACTGAAATAGGAAATGTGTGCTACTGATTTCAATAAGATTTTCTTTATTGAAGCCAGGAGCGCATGTTAATAGCATGCAGCAATTTACAGTGTAGTTGGAGTAATACAGCAGCTGGTGAACCTGTTTATTCCCTATGGCTGTAGTTGCATATCAGTCTTAAATGTAGCTAATTAACTTCTATTCATTAGAGATTTTACATATAATAAATTCAAGAAGAAAAGAAAATACAAGCCCCAAACAGTTTGTGTTCCTTCAGCACCCTTTTGTGATGCCATACTGCAGCAACCCGTCTCCTCTGGCAGACACGTGTTGTCCTCAGGCCAGCCTAGGAGGACTCTGTGCTCTTCTGTATTTCTGAGACTGATAATTTTTTGAGGGCTTTTCTGCTGAAGGGCATGTATTTCTTGCAATGTTGCATGCTAGTTGTTTTGTGCCGTAATGATATCTTGATGGATTGTAAATAACAGTTTTCACAATACACCCCATCAGTGCTCTCTGCTCATTGGTATTTGTGCAGGTCGGGTGAAGCTGGTAGGATCGGGAGTGACAGCGTCGAGCTATGGACAGTCTTAGCATGCCTGTGCAAAATGTGATCTGCTTCTGGTATTTGATGACCTTGTTGGCTTGCTTGATTCTCTGTATATGTCTTAGCTTTATCTTTTTCTGGTTGGACAAATAGTATTTTCTTTCAGAATAAGCAGTATCTCCTACTCAATTTTAGTTTCCATTTGCATTTTTAAATTTTCTGACATTTATTGGCATGGGAGGGTATTGTTCGGTTTGACTGTAGCTCCTATTCATGTTATGGAAAGCTCTCCAAACGTATTTCTGTTTGTGGGAATTACTGACAATAGAATTGATAACATATTATAGGGGGTTTTGTGTGCATGTGTGTTGTGTGTGTGTGTTTTTTTTTTTTTCCTCCGCAAGTTGAGATAGCAGAGCCCTTATTTTGGCAAGGTACTTCAAAAGTGTATTCTCTGAGAGAGTTTTTAGGTTAACAAAAAATATTAACAAAAATAATTGGTGGGAATTAGGACGGAGAAAAAAGGAGAACAAAGGAATATAGCGTATGGGATTGCCTCTCTTCCTTTAGGCTGTAATATGTCTGAATTCAAGATCTTGCATCTAGATGATGACAAATTTTTCCCCAGATGAGCCAAAAGGCCATGACATCCTACATGTCTTAGTTCCTAATCGCTTGTTTCATTGCCCTGTTCTCTTTGGGTTCACTTTGTCCTTCTCCCACTTGCACATATTTGCTGGATGTCTCTTCTTGCTTGGCCTGACTTCGTCTCATCTTCTGTGTCCTGCAAACTTCTTTCACTCTCCCTCTCTGTTGTCAGTTTATTCTTACAGCTGTGAGAGTTTACCAGTTTATGTATCGGTTTATGCTGAACGTCCACTTCCTCTGAAAATCCCACTGTGACTCTCATGTATTTCCCCAAACAGAATTATTAAGGCTGAAGATAAGATCAAAATCATCCTCTCCTCTAAAATTCAGCCATTTTCTACGTCGTCATGCTACTGGGTGCTCTGGTACAGCAGCTCCCTGCAGTTGTGTCATTTGAACACTGAGTGGCACTAAAGCCCATGTCACTGACAACACAAGGCATTCCAAAATAGGGTCTCTAACTCAGGAGGATGCAGGCTAGTACATAACATGTGAGAGGGTTTTTGTACGGCTGGGGAGAGAGGTGTTATATATGCAAACCTATAGGAGGCATTACATAGCTTAGACATGTTGCGCCTCCAGTTATTTTGAGAAGGAATTTATCTGAAGGACTAGTGGTACAGTTTTGCTGGGGATCATACTGAAACCACTGAAGAAGTCTGACCATGACATCAACTTTAAAAAAAAAATGTAATTACTTGACTGTAAGTCTTAGCTTCAAGCAGGTTCAGTATACTAAAAGCAAGCCATTCTTCCAGAAGTCCTACATCAATGTGAAGTTCAAAGACATTTCTCAGTTTGTTGCTTCAGAGAAGGTGTGGAGAAATGCCCAGTGCTTTAAGTGCTATTGAACAACCTTGATATCATTTCTAAAAATTATTTGTGAGCAGTAATTAATATTTTGCAATATCCCATTGTTCTGGTGAAATTTTTTACAGTTTAAAGTTAGCTGATCCCTACCTCCTACTTATTCAAAAGGCACAGTTAATCTTCCTCCAAAAAAAACCCCAAAACCTCCCGATTTTATTGCAGGAGCATTGTTTTTGTGACTAGTTAGTGAATGAATATTACATTCAGTTTTCTTTAAGAGTTCAAGATCATCCGTACTTTTCTTGAACAAAACACCTGGGATTTGACCTCAGACAGCTGCACTTTGACCATTTTTACAGGAGCTCAAGTCAGGGCTAGATATAGCACATTGCCCTCATTCATTGTGCTGAGGACAGGACCATACACCTGGCTCTGACCTGAAATGCTGGGGGTGTAGCTGTACTATGTGCTTAAAAGTGAAACTCTGTGGAAAACCACAAATTTCAGGCATAGCATAGTGGTCCTGTTTCGAAGTGTGACTCGCACACAGCAAAAAAGTCAGGCAAATGAAGCTAACTGTAAAAATACCTTCCGTTCTTTACCGCTGTGAGGCAGGTAAGAAGTTCTTCCAGTTAGGTGAAACTGAGCCAGCTGGACAAGGTGTGACATCACCTGGAAAAGTTAACCATTTCCATAATGATCTACCTACATTTACAGGGGAAAAACCTTAACTTCATGTCTGAGCACAGCTTAAGTTGGAATTGTAATGATGAAAGGCTACTGCGTCCTGAGCTGATTTTTATCAGAGAAGGGTAAATGAGCTTTAATCTACCACAGGGTTGTTCAACTCTGTGGTTTGCATTGAATTTCTCACTGGCTCTGTGTTTGAGATATGGGAAGGTGAGACTTCAGAATTTCTTATGCTTGTTTCCCATATCTGAGCCTTGTTTAGCAGTATGGAAAGGGATTTCCACAAGATGACCACCTCTTTTGCAGTGTCTTGCTGCTAGCTATCAAGTTTCATAAGCACAACCAGTGACCAATACATTTTCTGTTAAAAACATGCCATAATAGTGCCATGGAAGAAGAACAGTTAATGGCTTGATGCCTTGCATTCATACACAGCAAAGATTGTATGGTTTTGTTGCATTTTGCTGGGATGTTACTCTTTAGATAAAGTTTCAAGATCAGTTATATATGATGGGAAAACTCGTTCAGGTGTTCTTAGTGCATGGCAGTTATCAAGTTCCTATTAAAAAGGTGAAATATTTTTGATACTTGCTTCTGCAGTGGTAGACGAGAGTTACTGCAAAGGACCTTATGTCAGGTGTTCTGACGGACTTGTCAGGCCTCCATCTGTGGTTACACAACTAACATATTCTTGTAGCTCTGCGTGTCATGCTTCAGATAATTCACCAGTGTATGGAGTTTCAGATAAATGTGGAATTGCCTTTTCACATGACTCTAGGGCTCTGTGCTCTAAGGCTTGTGGCTTTGCACAGTTACCAAAAGCTGTGCAAAATACATTTTGCAAATTTGGACAAGCTGTACTTGTGATGTAATCATGATTGCTTTAAATGACCACAAATGGTGGCAGTATCCCTTGTGTCTCAGACATTCTTCATGCTTTTCTACAGATGAAATTTGGATACTGAATTCTTTATTTCCTGAGAGCAATTTCTGCAAATTCATCAGTAGTTGGAGAATATTCTTTACCTCCCTTCTATTTAATATCCCAAACCAGATATTGACTGTTCCACAGTATGAATGGTTTTCTCATATTTAAGCTAGCCTCGTAATACATTGTCATTCCTGAATATTTCTGTCCAGAAAATGGGGAATTTATTACTGATGTTTCACAAGGAAGAGAAAAATGTCTTCCATTAAATAGATTTTACTATGTCTAGGCATTAAACTATATTATTTTCTGACTGATGGTGGCCTTGTGATTTGGACAAACAGCAGAAATCAGCTAAGGTGAAAATGTACTCCTCTCACCCCAGGGTTTGCTCATGAGCTAAAAAGAAATGGCAGAACCTGTGACAATAGTACTCACAGCAGTATCTTGGAGTGGATTTCACTTTGAGATAACAGGCTTTTCCCATTTTTGTTATTAGGAAATCTGTTTAAATTTTGTTATCAAAATTTGCTACTAAATACAATATTAATAATCACATATCACCACATCCTTACAATTTTCTCATTATGGGGTAATGGCAAAGTTTCCATGATGAATTTGTTAAACCTCCTTTCAGTACTTTTCAAAGTTTTTGAAGCTGATCTGCAGATTCATATGGAAATGTGTTGGTGTGATCTTCATTTTGTTTGCTCCTTTTGAATGATCTCAAAATACAAAGCATTCTGAAAGGTCTTACCAGGGAGCTGCTCCTCAGTTGTGCTCAGCATATCTTACACCTGTTAAGCTGTCATAGTTGTTATTAGGCAAATGGAAGTTTGACTTCCAATACCACCAATTCCTCCAGAAGAGGACAGCTATTAAAAAAACTTGCAGCGTACTTGGTGCTACTGCAGTTCCACTGCCAGCATTATCATAGCTTAGTAATTCAGGCATGGCTCAGATACGAACCTATGTGCCGCAATGATAGAAATATAGTTATATTCTCTGAAATAACACCAAGAAATACAGAATGTTTCGTAAAAATACAGAATGTTTCGTAAAGATGAACCAAATTTCAAAGCAGTAGTGATTTCAAATTGAGTTTGTCTTTTGAAACACCGTGTATAATAAGCATAAATTATCTCCAATGCTAGGATCACTGACATGCAAAAAGGGTCTCCTTCCCCAAACAGGTTAAACTCCTGACAACCCTGAATACAATTCAAGCGATTTAACATATTCCAATTGTGTAGTTGTAGCTTGGCCTGAGGATGTGAGAAAAACCAAAGTCTATATGGAGAGGAAATCCCTCTGTTAATGTGGTGGGAAAAAATGGATATACTTCTGAACCTTTTCACTAGATCTAGCAAGAAGCAGCACAATTCAAGCAAAACGTAGGTTTTACAAAGTGCTCCAGGTATGATGCCAGATATTTGAAATGTGAATTTTTTGTAGCTGTAGCATTATCCTGTCTTGGGGTAGGGCAGAGCAATTTGTTCTTATGAGAAGGCTCTAGACTCTACGCCTTTTCCAGTCCCTCTGTTTTGAGTGCTTCACGAGGTACCTGGGACAAACCGTGCACTCCTGGTGTCCTTGTCTTGCCTGCAGCCCACTGCAGCTTCCCCATGTCATAGTTTCCTCTTTGTGGGAACCATGGCACTGGGGGAGAAACAGTAAAATGGTAAGGTTTTGATATGGGTATGTCAGAGTGGGAACTGCAGTAGATGAGAAGCAGTCTTCGGTTCTTTCGACAGTTTAGACATTAGTGTCCCACACTTTAAGTAGTTTGATACGTTGAGCACAGTTTGACATAATTTTGGTCAAGGTTTTATCAGTCTATAATTGTTTTCAAGACATACAACCTGATGTCAATGTCAAATTATGCAGCAGTGCTCCAAGGTATGTTTCCAGCAGTGCAGTTCAGCCAGAGTGATATTTATGTTCGATGTTTCAAGTGTTCCTGATAAGTTCACACTTTCCAGTGTGTTTTCATGTGTGTATTGAGAGTACTGGAGGAATTGTGGAAGCTTTGGCAGCTTCTGGTCCTGCCCACAGATGGTAACATATTTTACCTGTGTCAACATGTTGGTTGTGTTTTTTTAGGAACAAGCGACGATTCCTCGGACTAGAGCACTAGTACAGACGTTGCTGGGCATAATGCTATGGCTAGGGAGTGAATTTACATCTCTATCCTCACACTCAGAAATCTACAAATAACATGGTATTTGCAGAAATGATGAAGAGATTACATGTACTAAATGGCTTGTGTGCCTTCTTTCTAAAATCTCTTAATAGGCTTAAAGACCCTATAAATAGACAAGATACAGAAACCCCACATTCACTGTCTTAGAGATTCACAGACATGCAGATAAGATTTTTTGATAACTCTAGTAAGAGTATGTACAAATAATTTTATCTATGTGTTTAATGTTACAAAAATAATCCCTCTAATATTGCCATATTAATACTTCTCAGTTTTATCTTTGTATCTAGAATTTTTATCTTCTGTGTTTTCATCTCAAGGAGGAAAGTACAATTGTGTTTGAGCTTAATTTTTCTCTGTTTTTCCCATGCAAAAATTTCCAGCTCAGTTCTGTGGTTGCTGTGTCTAACTTTGGTTTAAATCGGCTAAAAAGTGGATTTCAGACTTTGTGCTGACATTTACTCTGTAAATGATCTCTCTTCTTTCATGTGAAATGCAAGATGCCTCGGGATCTAACACTCTGACAGTGTTAGATGGGTCAAATGTGGCTATTGGTATCTGAGCAGTTTGTGTGAAATCCCTTTGAAGTCGTTGGAGAGGAGCAGGTACTCCTAGGTCACTAGTCACCTTAACTGTTTACCTTAAGGTGAGATTAATTATAGCTGAGAAATGCTTTTTTTCTCTCTATAAACTATAAAATTAGCCTGGATTGCTCATGGAAATTTAGGCTGTTGATGTTGTAAGTACATAATTTGAACAGACTCCAGTTTGGTGATCTTCCTCTGTGCACTGGGGGCCCACATTGCTTCAGATGTACCTTCGTGAGTGCCAAGCAGAGGGGAGTAATCACATCTCTGTACATGCTGGCTGTGATCTTGCTAATTCAGTGTATAGAGCAGACCCATCCCAGTTAGAGGACTCTGCACTTCCTGTTAAACTTCATGAGGTTTCTGTCAGTCCAGTCCTTCAGTTTGTTGAGATCTTCTCGAATGGCTGTCACGTCCTCCAGTGTATCAACCACTTCCCTTAGCTGAGTGCTTCTCCATGGGCTTCAGGAGGACTTGTTCTGTCCCATTATCTGGGTCATTGATATTGAACACTTAAGGCACTAGACAGGATTAGCCCCCAAATTGACTGCCTGGAGTTACCTTACTGCACTACTGCAGTTACATTTTGAACCACTGATCACTAGCCTTTGGGCCAAAAGGCCCATCCAGCTTCTCATTGATTTTTATGGTTCACCCATCCAGTTCATATCTCCTCAGTTTCTCTGCAAGGGTACTATGGAGGACTGCACTGAAAGTCTTGCTGATGTCATGGGAGATGATAGTACTTGCCCTCCCTTGCCCACAAATACAGCCATTTAATTATGGAAGACAAACAGGTTTGTTAGGCCCAACATGCTTGGTTTAGTTCTGAGCTTTAGGACAAATGCTTTGAAGTATGCTTGCAGCTTATGGAGTATAGGACACTAACAGTTGTGTATTGGAATCCTCCATATATTTTTGTATCATTGTTATTGTTATAAAACATAATGAAACAGGGCTCTACCACATATTGTGTAGCCTTCCTAAGGGAAATTAATGCAGTGAAATTCTTACAAAACTAAGGAATCATCATCATTGACTTCAGTGAGGCCAGAAATTCAGTAAAGATTTCACTTTCTCTGTCCTAATTACCTTCTTACTGGGAAACATGGATGAATTTGTTCTCTTTGCAAATCTTAAAAGCACAAGTGAAAAGTGTTTCTCTTTAAAGATGCTTTACTTTGCAGTAACTATGAAATAAAGCAATTACAATTCAGTGGAAAATCTTTCCAAATCCCTGGTTTTGATCGGAGTTGGCTATGTCAGTAAGGAACACACTTTCATCTGACATAGCCCATTTGACTATACTGGAGCTGTGCCAGTTTATATGATGCTGCTGGTCTTGTGAACATGCAAGCTGGGCAGGTTCCTGGATTCTGGATCTCAGGTAAGATATTTTTTTGGGAAATGTATCATGTGGGAAAATAAAAGAGGGCATGTATTCCTGTTTCACTAGTAGGTCAGTATTATTATTTTACAGGCAAGAAAACTGAAGCACAGCAAATGTTTTTCCTGTATGTAGTGGACAGAGCAGCAAAACTGACAAAGGTGGTATTTTGAAACACAGGAAGAACTTTAATGGCAACACTGTAATCTTTGTCAATAACGTGTTACATGTGGTTATAGGTTTTGTGAAAAGCGAGCAGAGCGAGCAGAGAGCTAGAAATTGGGAAGCTAGTAAAACGTGCTTACAATGAACACTACTCATGTTATATGATTTCTAAAGTATTTGTCAGAAAAATCTCATGTATGGCAAGAAGGTTGCTCAGGCTGGAAGGAATGTGTGATTAGAAAATATAGTGAGAGTTTGTGTTCATTCATTTTTATTTGGTCACTCAGTATGGTCTCAGAGGAGGAAAAAATAATTGCATCTGTTAAAAGAAGTCCATGATACTAGGGCCAGGTTCCTGTCAAAGGTGATGGGTAGGGAGGGAGCTAGATTGCCAGCTCCATAAGCTCCGTAAATTACCTGTACCACTGGTTTGATTATCAAGGAATTTCGGTGTTATGTACAATCTAGAGTGGGAGTTTTACTGAAATATTTGGAACTTTAGTCACTTTGTTTTTAGAATTTTAATTAAGAAATGGCATTCTCTATGTGCATTTTTTTCTTTTATTTATTTATTTTTTTTCTCTAGATTTGACCTATGTTGAACGAACTTTGTGTTCAGAAAACTTGAGGAGGAGGTGGGTGTGCTTTCTCTGCCAAGAGTAATTGATTTAGCCAAAGTGGTGTCGCAAACAAACCCCTGGGTTGCCTGCAAATCAAGACACAGTTGAGAATCCCAGCAGTTGGGATAATGCTTCTTACCCAAGCTGTAATGAGAAAAATGGATTTTTCTTTTGTCCAATAATATTTTGCCCCCTCTTGTAGGGACTGTTCAGTATCTGATAAGTGGAACATATTGGAAGGTTACTTAATGATTTGGGGAAATACCATATTAGTATATGAGGTTCTAAGCTTATCAGTGGCATAATCAGAAAAAAAACCACAAGCTTCCTGAGTTTCAGTCTGAGCCTCTACACCTGGATGAAAAAATACCTTCATTAATATATGAGCAGACTACAAAAGCTGCGTGTCTGCAGCCCTTTGATTAAACGCGAGTTTAGTTGGTTCATCGACATCGCAAGGAAAGAAAAAAAAAAATCGGGCTTTACTTGATTTCTGTACCAAAGCACATATCGTACAGTATTTTACAAAATATAACAGGAAAAATATAATCAGTACAAACTTAAAAAGGTAAAAGTTTTGAGGTGATAAGGTGATATCTTACTCCCACAGAAGCTGATAGTAGAATTTCCATGGACACCATGGAGTCCAGACTTTGTCTTTTGTTTGGTATTGTTAGGGTTGTCTGGGTTTACATCAACGTAAGTACATATTACAGAAACATTTTCTTTTATTCTTTTCTTGTTCCTGAAGCTTAGAAGTTAATTTGCAGTTTTACTTGAAATACAAATACCGGTAAAAGGTTGCAAATAAACATCCTTTTAAAGGTTTTCTTTATTAAAGGAGTATTTTTCTGATAAATTTGCACAAAGCCTAGTCCTCTCATTGTCCAGTTTTGAATACTGTGTGAAATTGTTCACGCTGCTGCTAAAATCTGTTGGCAACCTTTTTGAGTGCTTTTTTTTTTTTTTTTTTTTTTTTTTTTTTTTTTTTTTTTTTTTTTTTTTTTTGTTTTTTTTTTTTTTTTTTTTTTTTTGTTTTTTTTTTTTGTTTTTTTTTTTTTTTTTTTTTTTTTTAAATTATGAAGGTAGAGAAATCATCAGAGAGACATAAATGACTCAATTAGTTAGATTTAAAACATTTCTACTATGGGGACACCAAAATGCATAGGCACTTCTTTTGTTCAGTTTTGTAACTAAGAAAGCTTAGCTCTGAATATTGGACACGTTTTTGAGAATCGGATCTTAACTGCAAGAATTAGTTTGGATACCTTTTTTGCTGAAACTATGTGGAAATCTAGAGGTTACTGTTGTGTACAGAAGCTACTAACTGTGCCTTTGGTGTAAATCTTGTTGTTAATTCCATGCTAATCTGATTTTGGAGCAAAGAGTGGAGACTCTGGCCTGGGATCATGCTAAGGTAAAGGAAATAATTCATCCTAGGTGGATGGAGTAGGAAGGGTGAGAAGAAGCTATGCTTGAGACTCCCTGAAGGGGAGTGTGATACCACATTAACTAAATACCATTCTAGTATTCCTTTCTTATGCAGTCTTAACTCTCTAGGTGGCTTCAACAAAGCCAAATATCTGTGTAAATTCCCAGTTCAAATCTAACAGCTCAGGTGTGACACTATGTAAACTGCACTGCTTCAAGGAGCCACGTGGCTTGCGTGCAGATGAGTCCAGCTCTCACAGCTTCGTGCTTCTGTTTCTGGGTTTAACACAGAGAGCTTTGGTGTTCTAGACATATGTGCAAAAAAGTGCTGTTCATAAACTGTACACATCTCAAGACATAGTTCTTTGATAGCTGAACGAATACCTACGGAAAAGCTTCTGGCTGAAGCTTTGTGTCTTTTACTCCATCACAGTAAAGGCCACGTGATCAGTGTGCTCTGTTACAGAGGCTGACAGACCCCCTGCTGAAGTGCTTAGAGTTGAAGGCAAGTGACAGACAAAGGATATGATTAGGATTTAAAAGGTGAAAGTAGATACAGGCACTTCATGATACTTTCTTTAGTATGTATTTACAACTTTTAAATATTGCAAACAAATAAAACCACAGCCTCATCCATTGTTCCCTGTAGATGGCCCCATTAGGAACTCTCCTGGAGGTGCAACACTTACGGGAATGATCATGTTCCATGGTGAGGAAAACAGGGGATGATCCAGAGGTCAAAGGTGTATAGTCTGGCTTCTCAACACTACATTGTTAAGCCAAGTTTTGGAATACTGTGATTTTCTTGTGCAAATTGAAATAGGTCAGAGGAGATATGACAATAATGCAAAGTCTGATCTTGCAGTAAGGAATGAGAAGCACTATAAAGGAAGAGAAGTATTAGCACAATACCTTCTTGTATAAAGAAAATGTTCCTGATGTTAGAGGACTTCTTGGCCTAGAAATAGGAGATGTAGCAATAGCCAACGACTTGAAGCTCAATCTAGACAAAGGTTGTCTTACATTTGTAAGACAGATGTTTAGTTACAGTTTGCTGTTAGAGTAACTGAGCAAGAAACAGAGTATTATCCCCTCCCCTTGCAGGTTTTAAATTACGATAGCCTAATCTTTCTGAAGGATTATTTAGGTCAGTGACTAATCAGGGCCTGATTCAACATATTTTATGTAGAAAGTCAGATTAAATGGATGATATGTCTGAGGAATTTCTTTCACTTGAAAAATAACCCTAGAAGGGTAGCTATCTTAGTAATTAGCAAGCTGATGTATTGATCCAGTTTATGTATTATTTTATTAGGTGAAGAGTCTTTAAAGCCTCTTGATTTTATTTTAGATTTTAAAATATTTTTCTCTAATATTAACTTAGCAAATAGCAAAAATCAAAGGTCCAGCTTAGAATCAGAATACCATACAAATCATAACCATTGGTAGATGATCCATTTTGGGCAAAATTAAGGAAGTAACAAATATTTGGTGCTCTTTACCAACACAGATTGTCTCACCGTGTTACAGGATTGGGCTTGTGGACACAGACGTATTTCATTGGCATTACTTCTTTGGCTGAAGAATGTGAGAAGTATTAGTGAGACAATTATTAGAATACTTTTTTCTGTTTCTGATGCCAATAGAAAAAAAGAGATTATATCGCAATTGAAGAATACATCCAGTCAACTCTGAACCTTTTTGGATCATATTTCAAATAAATTAACTTAGAGTCAAATAATTTCAGACAGGGTATATTCACAAAAGAAAGAACTATTACTGTTTTCCAATGAAATGAGAAACACAACTGAGTACCACCTGTCACAAAGGCAGTACAATGATCCAGATGGTTATTTATTTTCAGATAGGGAGGGAGAATGGAGAGAGGAAAAACTGCTGCCAGAATTTTTTTTTTTCTTTTCTCCTCCCCTTTGTTACCTTCTTGTCAGAATAATTTCCCTAATTGCAGGGCAAAAAAATTCTTAGGAATAGGTTATATTGATGGGATGTTCCTTTTGATAGCTAAAGGTAGTTCACTTTTTTTATTAGCATGAAATGCAGTTTGAGAGGTCCACCTGTTACTATTTCATCTTGTGCAATCAGTAAGACAAAAATAGAATGAAAAGGATTTTGGCTGCTTGGTAGAGATTTCTTTTCCCCCGAAGCTTAGAAATTATTTTGCAATTTTACTTGAAATAGAAATACTGGTAGCGAGCTGAAAAGAACCTGAATTTTTAAAAAGAGTTCAATTTCATTAAATAAATATTTTTATGATAAATACGCACAATATGAGCATTCGAACTAATGTGTGTTGTGTGTGCATTTTATTTACCAGTGTATTTGAGGTTTGAGCTTAGGAATGAATCAAGAGAGGGCAAACTGATCTAACCCTAGTCTTTCCTGATTTTGAATATAGTGTGAAGTTGTTCACTATGCTGCTAAAATCTACTGGCAACCTTGTTAGGTCTGACAGAGTGCAGGTTCTTTTTGGAATGAAGAACATGGTCAGAGTATTGGACATAGATGTGAGTGAATCAGTATTTAAGCATATTTCTACCATGAGGACATTTTAGAGCAAGTAGCTCTCATGTTGAGTTTTGTAACTAACAACTGTGTGGAAATCAAGAGTTTGCTCTCGCTTAGTAGCAATTCCCACCCTCTCTCCATCCTGGTAGAGTAATATGTTTTATAACTAAACTGGGAGAAGATTCTGATAAATGGTTTAAATAAAGCATTTCTTTTAAATTATAGCTATATTTTTATTACAACATGAAAACTGACAGAAAGGTATGACAGTAAAGATGTGAGTGGTATTGGGTCAACAATTGATAGCAGGCTTCTGTGACAGCTTTTATGCATATATAAAAATATACATATACAAATAGCATTGCTTATTACATCAGAATACCTTTTTGGGACTCAGGTGGAGGAAGTACCTGTCACTTGATAATTAAGGAGTACTCTTTAGGTAGAAAATCAGAACTTTTATTATGAAGACTTAGTAGGAGAAGTCTTGCAAGCCCTCTCATGAGCTTGAATTCTGTGATTTCTAGGTCTTCATTTTGGAGCTGCATCTTATCACACATCTATGTTTGTATATACAGAGCTATGTCAGTGATGTACTAGTCAGTGGGAATTATTTACATCCTTGACCACTTCTATGTCAAGCCCAGATAAGTAGGTATATGCGCCTAAAATCTATGCTATATACCTCCAAAGTACTTTGAGAAGGTGCTGAGCCCCCTGAGTGTATTTCCCCTTATATATAAAATACAGCCCTTATGAGCAGTTTTTAAGGAATGAAACCTCTGAGTTACTGGCTGGCTAAAGGCCAAACAGGCAAGAGGCAGTTTTAGGAAAAAAGTCAAATTTCACTGTCTTTATTTCCTTCTGAAAGATGACAGCAGGCAGGGATCAGGTCAGTTTCTGACCTAAATTCAGAACGTTATTGAACAAGAAAAATATTTTCCCTTTTCCAATTGAAATTGGCTTTAGGAGCTTTATCATTGTAAAACTATATGTAGAAGCCCTTGCTGTTTCATTTATGCAGTGCATTAGAAATGGATATAAAGACAAAATTAGAGTCTGACATAAATATGTCACGAAAGTAGTTATTTCAATAGCACATCCTAGGTATTCGTAAAATCTTAAAACCAAGGTGTATCTGCATGTCATGATTTCACACCACCTGCTCTTCTTGTGTTCAAGTTTCTCAAATTATTGATGACTTGAGAACATCCTCTGACGTTTCTTCCCTTGCCTTTGTGTGCAAAAGCTTGAAAATATCACGCAGTCGTGTACTAGAAGTTCAAACTTGATACTGAAGCCTGCTCTGCCTCATGATTTTAAAGCTAATTCTTTTGGGATGAGAAGTGACATCACTACTGTCAAAAAGTAATACTGCAAAAGAGAAAATAGCTGGAACTGCCTGTGAGTATGGCTCATATCACACACAATAGTGAAAGAAGCCAAATTCAAGAAAGGGAAAACAGAATTCAAATTCCATTATAAAGCAATTAGAGAATAAATATTACTTTCATTCTCTCTTTGGTATGATATACTACTAGGTTGTTACTAAAAAAAACAAATAGTATCTTAGTTATGTTTGTTTAAACACAGAACTTTCAGCTCAGTCCTATATGTTCTACCACTTTTGTTTGTGGAAAGCCTTTGGCTTTGGAGCTTTTGCATTCAACATTTTGGATCTTCCTATTGAAGCATGTTTGTCACAGCTGTTGAAGGAATGACTTGCACTTTGGCTATTAATTTGTGGCTTTTTAGCAATAGAGATCTGTGATATTTTCCTGTGAGTGGAGCAGGATGGTACAGAATGATTTGGGGAGGCTTGTTATTTAACAGAGTTTTTCCGTACTTCACGTATTATTCATAAAGGTGAACTGTCTGCAAAGTCCTCTGATGAGATCTTAACTCATGATCTTTGCAAAATCTGATTTGCTCTTGGGCTTTGCTTTTACATATGTATGAATACGTGTATTTTGGGGAGTGAAAAGTGTAAATGCCACTGAGCTTGATGTATTGCAGTACCTTATTAAAAATGCCCTTGGACAAGCTTGAGATATTTAGGCAGAGAAGACTAAGGATATTTATACTGATGTTCATTGAAGTAGCTACCTGTAGACTGAAGGTTTTTGGTCTTCCCAGTTTCACAAGTGGTATATTCACTTCAAATCCTTTTTCTTTAAAGAAGGAAAATCTCTTTTAAACACATTCCTTTCCCAGCTTCATCATGACTTTTATAGCTTAATTATAAGCTCCTACAAATAGGGTTTTACTGCACAACTGCTGACACAGCCTTACCTCTATTGACCTGAATGGCCTCCTATGTTAGTTACTGCGGATCAGTCATCATGTTATAAAAATATGCATCTGGATTCTGTCCTAGATTCTGGACCACAGTGTTGTCTGCCTTTCTGTACAGTGTTACATGTATATATCACTTCATACAAAGACCAAATTTCTCAGTTGTGACTCAGAAAAATAGCCGCTTTCTTTGTATGAACCAGCTTTGACTCCCCTGTCCTTTATACCACCCCCTCAGCTCTGTGTCTTGGTTGGCTGATGTACAAATAAATCAACCTGGAAGATCTTTAGGAGACTTGAAGAACAAAGCTCATGACAACTGAAATTAAATCAGATTTAGTGAAACTATTTATTGATCTACTTTTAGGCTGCAAACGGTATCCAAAACATAGAGAATAGCCTGCTGCTTTGGCAAGGAAATCAATGTTAACATTAGCAATGCTAACATAACAACAACAGCAACAGGAAGACAGAGGTTTACTTGTTAGTTTGTTTTTCCGAGTCCTGTCTCTGTTCATTTTGATTCTTATGCACACAGGTTTAGATGGGCATGTTTTTTGGGGAGATGTGCTGGGAAGTGGTGAATATGAGAACTTCTCTGGCTCAGCTGTCTTAGTAGGCAGCATCATGCTTGTGTACTTAATAGCACAGGTATTGTGGAGGCTCAACTATCCTTATGCTCACTTGGATATCCAAATTGAGGCCTCGACGATTGTTTGTGTAGCTTCCTGGAGTTTTGGTGTGACCGAACGTAACCATTGAGTTGTAGAGGCATCTAGACTAGAAGCTACATGTGTAGCAGGCTTGAACGATAAAACTGGATGAAAAAGGAGTAAGGCTCTTATTAACTTAATTGCATCCAGAAGGATATGGTAATCGGATACGTGTCTATAACTTGCGGGTAAAAGGGGATGGTGTGGTTATTTTAGCGGAGAATGGGACAGACCTCAATTTTGAAGGTGCTGTGTGGGTCTAAGGGTGAAAGCCTGTTGGGACCGAGCAGAGAATCTCTGTTTTTCAGTGCTCTTCCGATGCTCGTTAAAGCAAAACGAATCTTGGCCCAAGACTGCACTGAAGCCACAGTCTTGAGGGGACTCTGGCCAAATCCTGGCGTAAAGTTGTAACTCCCGGGCTGTGTGTTGATGTTTGCGATAGTGTCACTCGCAGGTCTGTGTTTGCGGTCCGGCCCCTCCCGCTGCTCCTTCCTCCTGGGACACGGAGCGCGCTCCCATGTCGGCGGCGGGGACTGGGCAGCGCCCGCCGGAGGAAAGGTGTCGCGCGGAGGAACCGATGCCACCGGCGTGTTCGGGCGCTGGTTTGCAGGCGCAGCCGCGCAGGGGCGAGGTCCGCCCGCCTTTACCGGCCCGCCGGGGGCTGGCGGCGGCGGCTGGATCCGGCCGCATCCCGCAGGTGGATCCGGCTCCTGTCTCCCCCCGCACTGGGGCCGGCGGTGCGCGGGGCCATGTGACTGGTGCGCGCTTCCTGCCTCCGCGCCACCTGATCCGCGGAGGGAGCGCGGCGGCGCGCGGAGCCCGGCGCAGCCCAGCGGCTCCCGCAGCGCCCGGGGAGCGCGGNGCGGGGAGGCAGCCGGGGAGGGGGGCGCGGGGGGCCGCCTTCCTGCCCGCCTGCGCTGGGGCTCGGAGCCGGTTTCTCGGTGCGTGGGGAAATAGGTTGGCTCGCTCCGGTGCCGGGCGATGCGGCGGGGGTGTCTGGGCGCCAGGGCGCTCGGGGATGGAGCCGTGTGTGTTTGTGCGTGTGTGTACGTGTGTTCTGCCGGGACAAGCACCCAGTCCTCCGGCTCCTCCCGCTTCAGGCATCCCCTTTTCCTCGGTACTGCCTTTCGCCGCATCCCCCTGCCTCCGACATCTGCTTCCACAGGCTCCCGTTTGCCCCTCTGCTTCCCGGCGGTGGGGTAGTGCTGGGGAGCGAGCACCTGTAGGCTGCTCCGTGGGGAGCCCGCTGGGCGCCGGGGCTGGGTCTGCTGGTCCCTGGCCCCCCCTCTTTGCAGACCGCCGAGAAATCAGCTGAGGTCTGGCACTTGCATGGCAGTGCCTGTCTCCCTTCACATCCCGATCTCTGCTTCGTGCCGCGGTGTCGCAGTTTCTAGTGCTCAGACGCGGAGCTGGTAATCCCTGGGGTCGTTGCCGTCTGGGGGAGTATGCGGTGCGCCCTTGTCTCCGAGCACAGGGCGATTGCACGGCTATGGCTGGGCGAGTGTTTCCTCAGCAAATATGAAAGGAGTCAGTTGGCGGGGGACTTTTTACACTGTTAGATCAGTGGGAACCCTCATTCCTGCCTGGCATCCCCCAAACACAGGGTTTGCAGACACACAAAAGGTGTAGCTGTGGGTGTCAGTCGTGATGTTATACTGAGATTATGTTTGTGAATGGTGGTTAGTGCCTTGTACTGGAAATCAGCTGATCTGGGGCAGGGAGACGTCTCTCATGTGTATACACAGGTATCTGACTGTATGCACACATCCCTGTGAACACACCGCATAAGTCCGCAGAGGCTTCGCTGGCTCCTGAAATGGCTCTGTGTTAGCACGACAAGCTGCACGACGTTGACAAAGCTTGAAAGAGACGAGTCTCAGCTGCTGCAGGTTGATGAGATGCACTCGTGGCAAGCCTGTTTTTCATAGGATCTGTTTCCATCATCTGTTGATGTTGCCCATTTTTTCAATCAGGTGGCAGGTTGCTACACAGTGTGAGGTTATCTCTGGCATATTGTTTCTCCCTGTGGCAGGGACAGTTTTCCCTGTTGCTCTCTGGATACCTTTTATGAATCTTAATTCATATTACTTACTGCTCTTGCAGTTTCTGACACTGGAATAGAAGAAAGTCCTGTCTTTTTCACTGGCAGGCTGGCTGTCCAGTTCTTTTCCTTAGAGAGACAATTCAATGTAAATCTGGTTTCCATCTGTAGTTCATGATTACCGATTCTGTGGAAGTCTTAGTGGTCAGTGTTTCACACCAGAGCAGTAGTCTGCAGTTGGTAGCAGTCTCACTTTTGCTTGTACCTTGTGAGTCTACATGCTAGTCTTGCTTTGTCAGTTTGTGTTGGCTGTGGTTGTGTGATGGCCGCTGTGCAGGGAGTCTGAAGAGTCAGCTTTCAGAGGGTGCAACGCACAGGATTGCCTTGTGCTGTCTGGCTTTAAGTTTTGTTCCTCCAGGGCTGTGCATAGAAAAAAAGGCTGTTGCTGCAGTTGAGAGGACCAAAGAAGATTGTATTTCTTGTGTGCGGATGAGAGGAGAATTGTCCCTGCTTCCCTCTGCAGCCCTGTGCTGGTGCAGTACCTAGCTGCAGAGCTGCAGGTCCCCATCAGTGCTGTTGCTCGTTAAGTTTGTGGCCTGGTTCCCACCTCCATTTACTACAGCTGACTAGTTCAGCAGCTGTTATGTTTGCTTCAGGTAGGGAAGGGACACTTATGTATTCCATATAATATTTATTGTGGCTCATCCTCTTCCTTAGTCCTCCCTTACTCTTGCTGTTTCTGGTAGAGCCTCTGTGGGTCAGCAAGGCAATGTTCCTTTCCTGCCACAATGATGGCAAAGGCACAGCTCCTTCAGTCTTCAGGTTTTCTCTGTCCTGGTGGCATTTTCTCTGTGCTTCAAGCAATAAAGTGTGTGTGTGTGCTCTGGCACTCTGAGGCTGGCCACTGTCTAGAGCCCTGCATGCAGTAAGGCAGAAGTGGCTTTTGCATGGTGAGAGTCTTGTTCCTGGAGTCATGGCAGAGTTTAAGGAGCAGGAATCAGTGCTAACTCCTGTGCTGTTAGCTTGGGAGGTAACGCTGTGACATAGAAGTACCTTTGGTGTACTTCTCTTTTAAGGATCAATCTTCATCTTGACTGGAAACAAACGGAACAGGAATGCAAGCTGTAAAATGAATATAGTTCTTTTCCCAAGCATTAACCCAGTTTGGTGGACTCTGCGTATGAAGAAAAAGGTTCCTAGCTGAAGGAACTTGTTTCCTTCAAGAGCTTAGTCTAATGGCTGTAGTATATGCAGCAGAATTTTTAAAAATGAAACTGTAACACATACGCTTTAATTGTTATTTATAGTAAAAAGAGAGCGGTTGTAGTCCTTGATTAATTTCGTCTTCTAATGGTGCTCAGATATTGTGAAGCCTCAATGTAATTTCCCACCCAAATCCCACAGTCGGTACGGAGTGGAGTCTATGTTTATGGTAGTGTTAGTTGTATGTTGTTATTGATTTATCATACAAGCTTTTAATCAAAATCCCCAATCCCTAGCAATTTGCAAAATGATAAAATACATTGCCTGTGGTTTTGAGGAGTTAAATATTTCCTTATTAGTCTCTTTTCACAAACATCTTTTGGAAACAGTTCTTCCACAGCAACAGTACCTTCGTTAGTGGTCAGGCTACTGCTTCTTGATATTTTTGCAGTGTGGGTAAATTTCTGTGAAAATTATTAGAAATCTATTGCAAATTGTCTGTAAGTGCAATATTGTAGAAATAAATGAAAAAGGAAATTGTTCACTTGGAAACAATTTGTTCAAACTGCTCTTTTTATTGTTCAATACATATACTAATATGGTAACAAAATGCGGACTTGTATGCTTTCTGTATCATCTAATGTTTTATTTACCAGTCATCAAATCTATTTTTTTCAGTATGATTGTTCAGTGTGCTTTAAAATAGTTGTAATTGAAAGATTGCCGAGGAGTCATCATTTGTTTACAGAATGGGACAAACAATCTGCAGATCACGTGTGCAAAGATATCTATTGATTTCTAATCAAAGGACCAGGTATTGTTAATTTGCCTGTATACATGTATACCTCCTTCCATGTAAATTATTTTGCAAGTTGTTGCTTAAGGCAGTGCGTTCATAGCAAAAGTATTTATTCCTCTCTGTTCTGGATCTCTATTGTATTCAAGTTGAAATTGACTTTCAGCCTTGTTATCTGGCAGAGGTTTGATGCTGCATGTATACACAGCATTTATAGACAAAGTGCAGATATTTTTGTTAACTGTATTTATGCTTAGCATGTTGTTTTCCTGTGTTTTCTGAAGGTAACAGTAAAACTCATGTATGTAAAGCCAAATTGACTCTTCCTTTCTAAGTTTATATTCTCTCACCTTCCTCATTCAGTCTTAAAATTCAAAAGCTGTTTCGTTTTATTTATTTGGTTATTTATTTTAAAAATCTGTTAGACACAAGACCTTGGAGCATGATCACACTATGGTGTGATATGGTATGTATGCACTAGGTAGATACTGTTTTTTATCGAGTACTCTTGTCGCTGCTGCAAATGGCATTCAGTTATTACTACTTAGGCCTGCGTGTGTGGGAGAACGGTATAGCGAGATCTTGGGTAGTAACTATTTTTAATGTAGCAGGTGAGTGTGGGAAGCTGCTCACAGTAACAGACCAAATTCTTTTGCTTTTGTTAATGCTGAGTGGGACCTCCGGCAAGGCGTGCAGACAAGATGTATTGCTCATTGTGAGAATGGAGGGCAGAGCCTGACCCCAGTTTGTATAACAGCACTAATTCCCAGTTCACGTTACCAAAATTTAGTATTACAGCAACAGTTAAGGCAAGTTTATGGAGACTACAGGAATGTTGTGATTCTTTCAGAAAAATAGAGAGGCAGCATTACATTTTCAAGACGAGTACTGAGATAATGGCACCGTTGAAAATAAAACCCCAAACCTCATTATAAGTTTAACATTGAATTACTGCTTTGGGTATTTTCTTTTTTACTGCCTGATTGCAAGTTCCGACTGAAAAGAAAAAAATCCCTTTTTCCCCAGGAAAATGCTAGAATGAAATTAAGTAACAACGAGGCTACATATTTCTTTAAAATAACCCAGCTCCCTCCCCCTTGTATTTGCCAGTGTCATTATTAAAAAAGATTTCCCTGGATCATATTGTATGCTGTGGTGTTACTATTTAAGAAGAGTTGGCAGCCTGATACATATTTGTGCAAAAATAAGAAAAAGTATGAATACTGTGTAGAAATCATGCCACTTTAATTCATCTATGTCTGGTTTGAGTTCTTCCCGCTAATTCTAGTTGTTAAATATATGCTTTCAATTTCCTCTGCTAATAATTGCCTCTTCCCTTTCTACTTTTTCCTTTGGCAAAAAATAAGAGAGTCAGTTCTAAACCAAAATACTTCCACTGACATCTTTTAGTGCTTCTTAAATAAGTAATGTTTACAGTCTCAGTGGATGAAAGGATTTAAGCAGGTAAAGAAACACTTAATCCACTGTAAATCGTCTTGAACAATTAGTTGTGTGTCTGATATGAGAAGAGAAAGCCATAGGAATATCATGTTCCTTTCATGTCTGTAGTACACTGTAACATATGTGTTAAGGTCTGCCTTTTGAAATGCCTGAACTTTTGAAGAACCGTGCCATTGCGATTCCCTTTTCAATAATAATGACATTTTTATGTTGTCCAAATTAATGTAAGACTGAATGTGTTCAACACAGTTTTCAGCATTGGTGAAGTTTAAAAGTTATTCTAATGAAATGAAAAATAAACTTTACATATTTAGGTATTATTAAAATCCATCCCACTCCTACAAGGTTGTTGGTTAGGATAGGCAAGGTGAAAGTTGGAATAGATGATAAAGGCAACTGTTAAAAATAGGAGGAGGTATCTTGGGGGAGTGGAAAACAGAAGTTGCAGGGTGAAATGGGGGTAAAATTGAGAGTGTGGAGGGGTTGGTGCAGAGTTGGAGAATTGGGGACATGATGGCTGACTGTGATATACAAGGAACAAGGGAGCTGATTAAGTTGTGGGGTGAAGAATTGTTTTGGTTACAGCAGGAAATGGAGGAACCAAAGCAGGAAATCCAGCTCATGCCCTTGTACAGCTTGGGCAAAGCAGGATCTTGAGTCCTGGTTCTTCCATGTCTTTGCTGATTTCCCTGGCCAGCTCCTGGAGCCTGTTCGCTCTGTTTCATTAGCTATTTACGAGACATCAAGAAGCTGATTATACATCGGTTTTGGAATTCAGTGGAGATGTGAAAGATATGCCAAGATTTGCAGGTTCTCAATTTTAATCAAACAGAGCAGGAACTTGCTGCAAGGAAGCAGACACATTAGCATATTTAGGAGAAATGAGGTCTTCAAGGTACCTGAGGTAATATTTGGCATTTGTAAGGTATTAGCTGATTAGTACAGTACTAAGTACTGGGTTTCAAGAAAAGAACAGCAACTGTAGAGCAATTCAGGAAAAACAACAAAAATCAGCATGGGCCTAAAAAATATGAAAGAAGATTTGAAGAAACGTGGATTCTTTAGCTTGACCATGGAGACACACGTTTAGTGTGTAAAAGGCTGCTGCTGCAAAATAGACCAGTTTCTTACTTATATCCCTTCGGAATAGGAAAAGAAGAAAAGGTTATGAGACAATACTAAAAGGATGTTAAAAAGCCCCATCTAATGCTAAAGATAATGAAGCAGTGAAACAAATTATCTAGTGTATTTGTGGAATCTCCATTATCCGTCTGCAAGATGAATATGTGACAGGAAAGACACATACAGTTAGTGCTGCTTTAGGGCTGAGTGATGGACTAGAAGACCTCATGAGATCTGTTCCAATCCTATCATTCTGTGACAAGGGCTCACTCATCTTTTTGGAAAGACTATTTTATAGATGGATGATACATTGTGTGCAAAATGAGGAGAAAGGAGCAGTTTATCTGGATTATAAGTGTTGATACCTTCAGATAACTTAAGTCCACCTGAATCTTGAATTTACTGTAAACATTTACATTTACTATAAACACATTATACATTAAAAAGATAGATGCTCACCATTCATCCAATGTTGTGATTGCAAGCAGTTTTAAAACCATACAAAAATATAAAATGTAACATTTATGAATTTGTGTCTGCGATATGCTAATCCTAAATGTAGAATTTTAAGCCTTCATGAAGTCCTGTTGATTTTTACAAGAGTGTAAGATTCTGTCTGCGTCAGTGAGGCTGCAAGACCTTCTAGGACAATTTCACTGGAAGCAATCATTTTGTAGCTGTCACGCTCCAAAATGCCAGGAAGTATTGTACCTTGTGTTGCTTTTTGAAGAGATATTGAGATGGTTTTGCACTTTTTTTTTCCCTTGGAAACTTGTATTAAAAGTTTAAAATGTATTAAAAAGTTTAAATTGTATTAAAATGCTATAAATTGAGAAAAACTGATCTGAAGCCACTATTCCGAGGAATTGTCCCAGATACCAAGCACTAACAATTGCACTAGATTCTCTCTAGAGGCATTCATAGTCACTGAAACTATGGAAGGATGGAAAAAACCCCAAACCCTGCTATTAGATTCCAGCAAAAATAGAAAATAGATACTTAAATTGTAATTAGTGTAGCAAATGCTGTCATTAAATTCAATAGCAAAATGCCTTGTCATTTCTGGAGAGGAAGATCATGTGTACATGTCAACTTCCTTTTCAACATATGAACATGTACAAGGGTTTTATTTTAGAAGTAAGCAGCGATCAGAAAGAGTGTGATTTCATGTCAAATATTGCCCAGGAAAACACTGAAAATTCTGTGGTGATTGTGCGGTGTTAAAGGTGTTTATGATGTTATAAGCATAAATAGGTAATAAATGTGCAATCATGGAGATTGTGTATCAAATCATAAGGGCTTTGGATATTTTTATGGGTACTGAGTAGTAGTTTTCGTATTTTTTGTTAGAGAATCAAATAATAGAATACACAGGGGAAAAAAAGTAACTTCAAGGTTGCAGGACTGTTCTTCTCAAGCATTTTAGTTTTGGGGTTCAGGAAAATGCTACAGGTAAATTTGAATAATTGAATTTATTATTGTAGAATACAAATCAGAAATGAAAAGATATGCATTATATTGATGTGCTCGGTATTTGTAAGGTTTAGTAAAATTTTCAACTTTGTGTTTTGCTAGTGGACTGAAACATCAAGTTTCTGAACACTAAGATGGAAATATTTCCTTCTGCAAAGCTATATACCTGTTGTAAAATGAAGCACAAAAAACCCAGAGTAATTCCAGGATAAGATCCTGCAGTCTCTCCTAGATCTGGTTGGACCAAAGATGCAATCAATAAATCTGTGCTGAGTGTATTTCTAGAAAGAGCATTTTGCTTTCAACATCCATCCATCCATCCATCCATCCATCCATCCATCCATATTTTTGGCAGTTTTCCAATAGCCAAACAGGAGCCCTATTAGTCATATTGTTAAAATTCAACTATGGAAAATATTGGTGTGTTTCCTCACAAATTAATATGTTGACTTTTTTTTTTTTTTTTTTAATATATGCTGAAAACTTACAGAAAAAATATGAACGCTTTCTATTTGGAATTAAGCAGTGTAATGATGTCTAAAATCAGCTTGAGGAAGTTGCCAAAATTCCCATGTGACAATCAGTAATGTCTAACTGCAGCTCTAAAAATGTCCATCTTTTTTTCAACTCAGTAGAGTTGAAGATGTCATTCTCATTCTTGTTTAATTATTTCGTTTAGTTACAAGACAGAGCCTATTACAACAGCTGTAAACCAAAAGTGAATCTTGAGCTTTTAGCTAAACCCATAATTATATGCTCTGCTAAATGCAGGGAGTTAATATTTTTCATTTGAACTGCAGCTAAGTGATGATGATGATGATGAGAATCGGAATGGCAAGTATTAGCCACTCATTTGCTCTGGTGGTTTGTTCAAGGTTGAGCTAATAGATGCACTGTTCCCAAGGCCTGCTGAATAGCCATGCAACAGTGGCTGAAACACCATTGCTCCCATTCACAAAAAAATTCTCACCTTTTCTGCCCAAGCGGGAAATAGATGGAGTTTGATGTAATCTCCTGAGAATGTAGAGCTGTTTGTTGTGAGATTGCACTACCAGTGTCTTAAGTATATTGATGCAAAATTGAAAAGATTGGAAGTTTATGATCTGAAAATTCATAAGGAAAAGGATATATTCTGCTGGTATGCTCTATAGTATGAAGAATGTAACAAAATTTATAATTTCATGTTGTCTGTGAAGGAGTGGGTATTCTTCTACGTTTGATTTAATAAAAATGTGGATAACCTGTATCCTTTTTCAGAAAAAGGAGTATTGCTTTAAGAATTTATTTTAATAATTTTTGTGACCTGTTATATTTAGGCAAGTACCGAAATAGAACCAGAGCGTCCCAGAACAGTACATTATTGTGCCGACAGGAATATTATATGTATTAGTGTATTAAATGAACTTACAGAATAAAAAATAGTGTTCCTTCATCCCCAGCAGTTGCTGACAGCCATCTGAATGCTGTCCTCAGAAAAAAACCTACAGTTCCCAGTTCTTTTGAGGCTACTGATACCTTGTTTGAGACTTGTGTAAATTCTAAGAGTCATTTGTTCTGAGACTCTGAGATACTTTTTGTGAGAAAATTACATAACTTAGGTTGTAGCCCATATTATCAATCTCCTTAAATCACTGTAACGCTTTCCCTTTTGTTTGAAGAGAAGATAGAAATGCTTGAACATTAGACTTGACTGACTATATAATTATCTTTTAGAAATCTACTTTATTCTGTTTTTCCTCTTAATTATTGTGTTATATTGAAGTACTTAACTATGTCCACTTGTTTTCATTGCAGCTTTATAATAGCTTTTGAAATTAAATATTGCAGTGAGCTGTAAAAGCAGTCATATAGCTGTGTTTCATACTCCTCTGTGAATCTTCTCGTGTGAAAATTCCTTTTTTTTTGAGAGAGAGAGAGAAGTATCTGGATGAATCCGGAATTGGTGAACATGCTCTTAAAATAGTATTAAGCTGTAGAAAAGCCTTCATGCTTATCTTCACTAGTTTTGTAGAAAGGAATTTTTTCTGTAGCCATCAGGCTGGCTTCACTGAAATCAAATGTGCCTCTTGCTTGTGGAATAACCCCCAACAGTCCTCATCTTCTGGGGCATGGATTGAGAAGACCCCTGCTATGGAGTACCCACTGAAACCTCATGTGACTCACAGGACTTTGCTCTAAAATGACATTAGAAGAAACAGTTAAGGACACTTAAAAACTTTTAAAGAAAAAGCCATATTCAGTTTTAGAGAGGAGGAAACGTTTTTCAGTGATCCATAGTTTGTGTAGTTTGATTATTTGTTTCACTTCATCTTGCCTGAAAGTTTAGGGTTCTGTCTGCTGTATCTGAATTTATTTACTTTGTTCAGCCGGCATATACGTGAAAAATTTTTCTGTTCACCCAGCTATAGCTAAGCATAGATGAGAGGTTTCTAAATGCAAGCCAGTATTGCCCAGAGCGACAGAAAACTGCAGTTACCTTTTGAGTGGAGAAGACCCATTGAATACAAACTTGAGAAATATATGTGCAAAACCCTACTAACTTTCTACTGAATGTTTGTGAACTATCATTTTTTCCGCTTCTCTGTCTAGTGCTTCTACATTGGCCACATTGGGCAAAAATAATGAGCAGCAAAAACTTTTTTGCCTCCCAAAGTACTAAGTCACTAAAGGCTGCATGTGCGTTAACAAGGCCTGCAGCTGACAGAGGCAGATTTGTGGAGGAAAAACAGTTGGTTCTGAGAACTGGATATCTCCGCTGTACCCATGATGAGGGATTTGCTCTGGGCTTGCTTCTGCTGCAGAACCTATGTTCCTTTTAACAGTTACAATGAGATGTACATGGTAACAGGATTAGAGCTTGCAAGCCCCTATACATTACAGCCAAAGAACCCAAATCCCAAAGCTACCTTACCCTGCCTCCTTCCCTCAAATTTCTCCATAAATATGAAACTTGTTAGTGTATGTATGTCTGTGAGAAGAATTATGCTGGAGAGAACAGAGAGAACTTAAAGGAATCTTTCAAAGAAAGATATAGAAAATATATTAAAGTGAAGACATCTAAACATGTATATGTGTGAAACTTGACTAAATGTGGGGGGTTTTGTGTTTGAATTTTGTTTATTCTTGTGTGAATGACTCAGACCTGTATGATCCAGTCTTGTGCACGTTCGTACCACTTACATGTCTTGTGTAGTTCAACACAAATAACGTAGGTTTTGATGAAGTATCCAATGTAGGATCTGAGAAAGTCTGGTGGGAAAGTAGTGTTCTTGTCCTGATTTTTTTTTTTTCTTAAATCCTAGACATTATGATTCCAGAAGTGGTCTGGTATTTAGAGCAACTTGTCGTATAAAAATTCTGACTAGTGTTTCACTGACAATATTAGAAAAAGGTAATCTCTACAAAACCAGTTCTTGGTGATGCTTAGGCTATTAAAATTGCTAACTGTGGCACTCACCAGAAGTTATTAGTGATTTCATGTTTGTTTGTTATGTTTATCTGTTCTTCCTTGACTTGCATACACAGAAAATCTGCGGTGAGGTAGGTAGCATCCGAGCCTTCTCTTCTGATTCCTTAGTTGCATGTGCTGACCTTACATAAATGTAAGGCAGGTTTACCCTTGATAAAATTGGGGTAATCTGCTTTGTGCTTGGCATCACATAAGAATAAACACAGTAGTTTATTACAGGTGCTGTAAATGAGCCAAGTTTAGGTGGTTGTATTTTTTGTTTATGTGTTTAGGCAAAAACTTGTGTGAACTTTTTGGGATGAGGACTGTATGTTTGTTCTGGGTGGATGCCTGGTCCATCACAAAGGCATCCTGGTTCATGACTGGCCAAATCAGGAGCTAGGACAGCACACATACGAATAATGAACGTATTTATTGTCTCGATTACAAACAAACAAGATTCCTGGCAATGCAAAAATAATAGAATCTACTTATTTTCTCTAGTTCGTTATTCTCCTCATTGCTCACAGAAATTACTGAGCTATTGCAGCATGACCATTATGGCTGTAATCACATAAAGAGCTTGCTGTAAGAGGGCAAATAAGAATACTTATAAATTGTGAATGGACAGAATTAAAAATACCTCTTAGTTTGTGCTTTCATTTCTCAATTTTTTTTAGACTAATAAAACTTGATTTTCTTCACACAACAAACAGAAAACTTTCAGGATTAGGGAAGTGCTGTTTTATAGATATGAAGTTAAAATTCTAGGGGATTTTTATTAATCTTGTTCAAATACTGTAATCCGGAGACTGTTATTCTTCTGTCTGCTACACTTCAATCTGAGTCTCGAGTTTCTCTTTCACAGTGGTTGCCGAATAACTGTTTGTATAGTACTTCCATTATGAATACTTGTTAAAAAGTAAAAAACGTCATTAAATAAATCTGGCAAGATTGTCTTGAGCAAAAGCAAGATAATTGATGAAGAGTCTGTGCAAACTGGAGTACAGTATTGTTAATGCTTTACAGTTATAGTACAGGTTTTAATAACTCATTACCAAGAGTGGGTTTATGTCTGCCACTGATATATTTTATACAGGAAAATAATATTCATTTATAATTACCAAGTGTCAAATAATTATTGTTAATTTTTGTGGTTTTGCTATAATCTTGCAATCTTGTAGCTTCAACCCTAAGAAAACACCTACATTCTAGATTTATTTTTTAAAGGGTAAAAATAAAATAGTCAAGATTTTAGCTTTAGGGTAGAGATGGAAAATGTGAAAACAGTTTGTTGATAATCCAGAAGGGAAAAATCATCCTATGTGCCGTTCATTTTAAATCTCATCTTTTGACCCAGACTCTTTGCAGGCTCTCAGTATCCTTTTTCTGTAACAAATTCCGTCTCTCCCTAGGATGGTTTTCTCTCTAATGTCTAGGATACTCACCCAGGTTGTGCTCCTTTTCCATGCTATGTGCCACTCGTGCATTTCATCCTGCACTTGGTGTTTGTGCTTCACGCAAGGTGTAAGGGGCGGTAAGAGTTAAGTGGCAGCTGATGTGGACACAATATAAAAAAACCATCCAGTGCACATTCTGCATTTTTTTTTTTTTTTTAANAATTATTTCTTCAAGAAAAAATGTGGAATACTAAATGTTATCCGACCCATACACAGCTTTCAAATGGTAGTGACAGTCACTGTCTGGAATGGTCCAAGGTAATGTCATTGATGATAGCCCTGAGTGCTGGCAACTGGAGACTGGGCTTTCCCTGAGCTTTCATTTTCAGGACTGTAAAGTCTGGATCACCATTTGAGGTTGTGTCATTCTGCATTTCTTGACTAGTGGGGAGATAGTTTCTGTTCAAATCGAAGCCATGTAGATAGGAGCTGTTCTGAAAGTGAGGCAATTCAGGACACAAGGGATGTGATACTGGGAAAAATTAAAAGTGATTACAGAATAAATCCGGACTATTTCATTAGAACAGAAATAGTGAATTTCAATAAAATTATAAATTGCTAAGTTAAAAAAAGAGACACTTCTTCCATAAAGTATCAAGTTCAATTGCAAAACTTGGCGTGCTGTGAGATATTGTGGAAGCTGTAAGTGTAAATAGGTTAAAAAGGAATTAGGCAATTAAGCACAATGATTCTAATTCAACAGGTGCAATCACCAACTTAGGAAAACTTTAAACTGCTGATTACCAGAACCTGAGACTGAATATCAGAGGAAGGACCATTGGCTAGTTCCCTTTTTTTCTTGTACTGTAAGAACCAGGTAGTGGGGCAGCCTGAGATGAGGGACTGGATTTCAAAGTTTTCTGCAGTTCTACTTTTGCTTCTCATTGTTACCTTGGCAGTGATGGGTTATGTCTTGGATGTTTTTGTGGGAAGAGAAATAATTGTCTTTGGTCTTACCAATGACTTGTTCATCTGTAGATGAGATGATTTAAAAATAGCAGCTGATCCAAAATGAACTGGACTTTCTTGTGCCAGAGGGTTCTTTCTCTTTCTCATCAGTTACATTTTTTGGGGGGTTGGATGTTTCAGGAGAAAGATTTTCCTGATTGAGGGGTCCCAAACGTAAGAAAATGTAGCACTTGCCAAATGTTTGCTTTTAGCAGTGGGCAACAGTGACCTGAGGGAGAGGTCTGTCAGACTATGTTCTTACTGAATTCAGTAAAAAAGAAAAAGGAACCTTGTTCTAATATGCTCATGCATTCTCATTTTCTTGCAAGCAAACGAGCTGTCTAAATGTGGACATCTTCATAGGCTTGTGAACTGCTGTCCTTCTTCCCCAAAGCAACTCTCCTGGCTAATTTTTTAAATTTTTTTTAATGTCATTGCTCTGGCTGTCATCACAGATCTGATTTTTTTAATCCAGATTGCTTTAAAGCAGTTTCAACAATTATTGCGAGTGTGTTGCCCAGCAATTTGTAAGCTACAACTTGGCAGGACATGCCAAATACTTGCTTTTTACAATGGGCAAATAGTTGTGTGTTCTTTCACAGATTCAATTACGAACTTCAAAGGAGGGCACAAAGCTGCCACTGAGCCAGGGAGAGTCACTGAAGGAGCTGATGATGGATGCCAAGTGCTTTCACTTTAATTGTATTAATGACAGACTATTATATTGGATTTTGCTTGGTTGATTCATTTGGTTCCCAGCTGTGTGTAATCCAACTGATGGGCCCTAGATGGCATCTAGTCTGTCTCTTTGCTGCTGCTCTGCACGTTCTCTTTGTGTCTTTATTGCGTGCTTTACTTTGGCAGGCAAAGAGAGCTTATTGCCTGGATGACGACAGTGCATCGCTGTTGTGACGGGAAAACAACATTGTAGCATGTCTGGCAGGTACAAAATTCATTGGTTTCAAAGGTTCCCACTAGTTTTGCTGTTTCAGTCTTTGGATACTGAAATTGAGATAAGTTTTTGGTCTCCATTTACTCTGTAGTTTCATGTAAGAGGATCTTGGTCTCTAGAATCAAGCAATATAGGCATGCACTCTTAGTAAGATCCGTTTTTCAGATGCATAAATGCTCAATATGTTGGAAAATCAGCATTTTTTTTCTGATTGTTTTGACAGTACAACTGCACGCAGAATTCATGTTCATTGTTTCACGTGTATCTTCAGATGGATCAGGAGAGACACAATACCAGGTTTCTAATTTACACTGCTGCAAATATTTAGAAATAACATTTAAAAGACTGTGCAGGGATGCTAGAATAAAAACTGAATGCAAAGATCTGTAGAAAAGAGATGTTTATGAAACATTTTCCTTGCAGGACTGGGTACGACTAGATGCAGTGTTGTAACGTTCGTTAAGAAGGAAATCTAAGAAAATATTCTCTGTGTCAGGAATAAGGAATTATGTTCTCAGTTTTGTATTGTGTTTTGTTGAGAAACCAAGCTCCAATTCTATTTTAAAGGTTAATGATCAGGTTTAGAAGTTTGGGCTTAAAAGAAAAAAATCTCAATTTTTACCTATATTTCAATCTCAGTCTTTAGGTTTGGATCTGATCTATAATAAAGAAGTATCCAGATACAAAAGCTTTTCCATGCATGTTTTTTGTTTATTTGGAGGGTAAGACTTGGCCAAATTTTGTTCAGGAGTTGCCCAAGATTAATATTAAAAGTTGAAAATGGGATTTCTCTCTCAGGATATTTCTATAGTAGTTTTACAGTTTTCACAAACCTGTAATAGCATCCTGTTTTCATATGCTAACATCTTCATCCTTTTGATTTTGTTTACTGTTTTTCTCATCTTCTTTGATTCTGTCTTTGTCCATTGTGCCCCACCATCAGGAGCGTATTATCACTCGGCGTGATTGTGCGTATGGTTCTGCACAATTTTGGTTTTCTGATCCTGACAGCTGAGAGCTACAGCAGCAGCAGTCTGAAATTAACTTAAAAACTCAGAATCCTAATCACTGGGTTTTGTGCTCCTTCAGCTGTCTGCATTTTCAGCCAGCTAAACCAAGACTGTATTATTTGCAGATGTGTAAGTGTGATGGAGCTGATTGATGGGTCAATTCAGGATTTATTCAAAGTTGAAAATCCAGCTGGGAGTTGGAAAAGCAAGAAAGCCTTTGTTCCACGCATATACATGGAATATATCGGAGAAGATGAGATCTAACTTTTGAAATTTATAGGATGTGTACACAAATTTTCGAAGATATTTAGACATAAAAAATACATGAATGTTCCTACTGAGATTTCAAAAAAAAGTGTAACTAGATCTGGCCTAGTTTTTTCACTGAATTAGACTCTTGGGCAAATTACCTGGTTAAAATAAAACCAACAACAAAAAAACAACTAGCAATTAAATGCCTTAATTTTCTGACAAAATAATGCAAAATTAACACTGGACAAATAACATGTTAATAAATATACAGTGACCTAAGGAATTATGTAAACATACATTGAATCCTCGTGGCTTTTAGAAAATGACCAGATCTAATATACTGTGGTTTCCACTTCAGTATGTTTGCAGTGTTATACTAAGGAATGAGAATATATTTATTTTTTGGAATATGTCTAAAAAACACACTGCAAAACATGATTGAAATAGACTATAAAATGTTCTACCAGCTCATTTAAATAATGCTTGTATCAGTTTTCTTTTAAATTGATCTGCTTTGCCCAGGCCATACAGTATGAAAGGGCAGAACCTGGAGAGAGCTACATAGGCAAGATGCCTGTGGCGAAGTCTGCTGTACATTTGGTTAGTCAAATGCTTAAAGATGCTTGTTTCTCTAGGTACCTTTTAGCTTTCATCCCCTTCAGCAGTGATGAGTCTGTTCTCAGACTGTCTTTTCTTTGTGATCCCTCTAATGGGATACTTTCTGCTGACTGGTTTTCATCTGGGGGAAAAAAATTACTGTTCTCTCATTTACTTCTTTGTATGTTAAGAGGTATAAGTCAGACGTAGCAAGGATGAGCACAGACTAAAATGGGAGCACATTCTTGAGTGTCCATTTGTTGCTTGAGAACATATACTGGATCACTATATCCAGAATAGATCCATATGACAGACTTAAAATTCTATATAATTAGCATCTGTATTTCGTAATTCTTACTCGTTACAGAATGTAGGAAAATTTCAGGTCATATTGCTGAAATATAATATCTGAATTGCTGCTATAATTTTTACTGGTGTTTCCAAAATGTCTTATTTTTGGGACTTCTAAAACGAACAGGAAAAAAAAGTAGAGGGACTCTCTTTTTTACTTTGCACTATTCCCTTCAAGCATGGGTGATCTGGTCACAGTTCCTCTCCAGCAGTTGTGAGAGCTCTTGAACATGTATCTCCCACTTCCAAGGTGGATAATGGACCCACCCCAGTGAATTGCATCTGGACCTGCTAGTGGTACCATGCAGAAGATGGGGATTACTGGTGCATTGCAGAGGTTTCATGTTGTTGCATAATGCATTGAAAAAGTTGCATAATGGATTACATGAGAGTTGAGTTTTTTCTGTGTTAATTTGCCTATTTGTAGTTCACAGAGCTTCATCCAGTTACTATAGTAATTGATTGAATCTTCCGTCGCTGAAGCCTTACAGCATAATTGAGTGCTTTCTGTAGGTGTCAACCTGTAAGGTTGGGTTGTTGTGTGTGAGGTTTGTTTTTGTTTTTGTTTTGTTTTTTTTTTTAATATTTTTTTTTTAGTGTGTTCCGTTTTGGGGTTTTATTAAGTAAGGGAGGAGTGTTATAACTATCATTTTCAGAGAAGAGAGGCTTTAGGTAAACAAGACAACTTTGCAGAATTTCCTAATGGTGCATGATTTGGCTGATCTACTGTGGGAGTTTTATTCTAGTGGTGGATTCTCTCCAGGCACAATTATTTTTCCACTCCTTCCTCAAATACTTTTTGATCAGCATTAGGAGAGCACAGTGAAGCCTTCTCACTGTATGCAGACTGCTGTTTTGTCCTTGATCTACATATACTTGATTTGATAAGGATCCAAGTCTTCAGTTGACTGCAAATATTTTGGAGAAATTGATAATGGGCCAGGGATGCTCAGGATGTCCTAAATGAGGATAATCAGAAACATCTGGCAAAAAAAGGGATCGCACCCATGCATCATCAGTTGCATTGAATTACAGTACAGTCTATAGTACATCTACGATCTAGATGGAGAAAATTTAATACTTTGACTGTAGTCAAATTTTGAAAGGGAAGGAAGTGGTAGCATTTCCAAGTTACTAGTACATAACTCTTTACATGCTTTTCTTGTTTTTTTTTTAAGCTGATGTAGTTTTTTTTGCTGTTCACTAGTTGACACCAGTTTATTGACTGTAGTCTCAAAATAGGAATGAAATATTGAGTTTATTATTTAGGTGGGAAAAATATGGTCATTTTCCTAGCATAAATGCCAAGGCTTTAAAAGAAAAAATCTTCACATACCAAAGAATTATGTTCACTTCAGGAGCCAGAATTTTCTCCAACTAGTTATGATTGGAAAATGGATTGAATAGTCTTTTCTCCCTCTGGAAAAGACTTGGTAAGGCTGAGTGATATAAAGTTTCTGAAAATAGGGCAACTGTTATTAGAATAAGTGACAAAAAATGTAGTGAAAGACATTTATAATCTGAATAATGTATTTTTGCTTGGAGGCTTACTAATATTTAGTCTCTATGTTATAAGTATCACAGTTGTAATTTTTTGGTAGAAAAATCACAGCAGTAGTTGTTCTGTTACACTAGTGACAGAGATTTTGGCATATTCCTCGGCACCCCATTATAAAATGTAGATGATGAAAGAAGAAGATGGAGATCTATTTTGAATATTGCCTAAGTGATTTTGATGCTTATTAATTTTTAATGACATCTGAAAATCTCCTGAATATTTTTTATCCCCATATTTTTACATTTTATTTATGACCATTCAAAAATACTTCCCAATTTAATGTTCTTCCTTACGTTTTAGAGCCTCTTATAAATCCTTGCAGAAGTCTTTTTTTGATTTCCGTTTTCTTGTCTTGCTGACAAAATTAGGTTGGTTTTCTGAATCGTGTCACCTATCAAGGAAGTTTTTTTTCTCCTTATGTTATCTTCTGCTAAGGCATAAAAAAGGAAACATCTGCTTGATTATTATTTGATTGAGTCTCTTTACCTGATTCCTTTAGGCCAGAGATGTTCTTACCCTTTGCAATTAAAAGCTCGTTTACCTGTGAGCCATTATCTGGGAAAGGGCTAAGATTAGTGAGGATCTTTACTTCCTGACAATGCAGATGATTTCTTTGTTGTTTCTAGTGATTGTTCTAGGGAAGAGTGAGCTGTTACCTTGTGTTTTGTTCAGTCTGGCCCTTCTGGGTGTCTGGAAAATTGGGTTTTCAATTTAGTTTGATTTGTTGAGTTCCAGAGTCTAATCATCTCATTGTTTGAAAGTTCTTGCTGAAGTTTAACTTGAACTTCACAATGGAAAACTTATTCATGTTGTTTTGAATTATGGCTGCTCAAACCATCCTGAATCATTCTTCTCAACCTTCAGTTTAAATAGTACTTGTCATCTCTCTTTAAACCATTTAAGCTTTATGTTTGTTATCTCTTCTTTTTAAAATGAACACATTTATTGACCACTTAGCTGTCTGGAGTTCATGAACCTTTTGGGGAGCATTTGAATATACCTGTCTTAACCTGTTTAGGCTCTTTAAACTAAATTCAAAAGGTGAATTTTAAGAAAGAAAATCCTAGCCTACAGCCTTAATTATTCAGATTTATAAAATGCTTTTAAGAGACTTTAAAAGTTAGCTATCAGAGCACAGGCATTGGTAAAACATGAACAGAAATAGAACTGGGAATGATCTGTCCTTTCCCTAAAAGATTATTTGGTGCATTTTTTATTTTTTAAGAAGTATTGTAATGCTTATCATCTTAATACCTGAGCGTCTCTCAAGGATGATGTCTTATTACTGTCTTTCGAAAGCAAAACTGTCGTTGTTCTTTCATCTGTTTAACTTATACCAGAAAGAATGCTGTGTAATGGTGATGAGAGACTCCTTGTTGGATTTTCTGGGTTCTTGTTGTTAAGGTGATTTTAAAAATTTAAACAAAAGTCTCTTGCAGTTATTTTGCACAGCTGAGCAGTGAGTAATACGGTCACTCATTGCATTTTAGTTTATATATCATGGAAAATGCACTAGGAAAATACATCCCATGGAATTGGTTCAAGTTCTGCTTTTTGTGTACCTATATGGCTTCGTTAAGTCAATGCCCTTGTTTGAAAATAACTATATGCATAATTGAACTAATTTATAATAAATATTTTGCAAGTAACTATATTTAGGAGTAGACTGACGTGCAGAGAGAAAGGACCAGAAAAGGTGCATGTGCTGAGGGAAACATTCGGCCAGTAGAGATACATGAACTCTCGGTGGAGTCGTTAATGGTGTTTGGTGTGATTCATGCGTTACAGAAATGCATTATAGGAAATGTTGCAAGTTTCTCTTGACAAAAGCTCTGCAGTTCCAACACCAGTTCTTCTTCTGGATGACAAACCTGAACCAAAAAAAGCTGTTTCTTTAGATACCTCGGGTAATTTTGGGGGTAAGAAGCTTTGCACAACAGTTGTGGATCTTGTGAATTTGAGTGTAACTCACGTTAATATGGTCTGCCCTGCATACTTTGTGTGTTATCCTAAGTAGCTTTGTTAGTGCTGGGCAGTGGTGTGGTATATTGAAGGAGGTTTACTTGAGACGAAATTTTCTCAGAAAGGTCATAACTAGGGAGACATGAAGGACCTTGCAATTGAGCGCTCAGAAGTTGGTGTTAATAGGCTTACACTTAAGCAGTGAGCATTAGGGATAATAATGTTTGTGAACCTCACAGCCTGTTGTGAGTTTGAGCTGGTTCCAGCAGTTCTTTTAAGGCCTTGCCTGAAGGACAGCTGCCATCTTGGTGTAGAAAAACCCACCAGGGCAAAATTTGCAAATGTTATTTGCGTGTTTTTGACTGTGCATTGGTGCCAATGCACCAGCTCACCTGAAGTCACTAAGGTGTCTGACATTGACAGGACTAAAGCTTTTAAGTTTCCTGGGCATTTATGAAGGTTTTGGCTTTCGTTTTCAGGTGCAGACTCCTGAGCTCGGTGTAGGTGTTGGTGCTCAATGGGAGGCTCTGGGTTAGGTGTCTGACCAGCGTGCCCAAGGGGCAGCCTCCTCTCATACCTCCCTCTCCCTCTCTTGTGGGAGAACGATGGCCATGCTCATGGCTTTCCTTGTATCAGTGGTTCAGTGGTTGATATAATTATGCAGGACATACAGAGACCTGGGTTCAACTCCTTTCCCTTTTTCAAAAGGATAAACCCCTGTTTCTGTTGCCCCTGAGAAGTGTCGCAGCCGTGAAGCAGCTCTCACCTCCCTCTCCTGTTGGGGCCATTTTCTAGACGTGTGGAAAGAAAGTGCCTGAGTCATTTCAGGCGGAAAAGAGAAGCAGACCTATATCTCCCATATTCAAGTGCAATTTACAAGGGTAGATGGTGTTACAATATTGCTAGAAAACAAAGCGGTGGTCATCTCTGTATTTTAGGTGGCACTGGACGTGTGTTTTTCAGAGAACAACAGAGAAAGGTGAGCAGACACGTGAGCAAGAGCAGCACCAGAGCCCAAGCTCTGGTTGGCTTTAGGCTCTGCTTAGGCACTGAGTTGAGTATCTTTGCCCTCTCAAGACTGAGATGTCTCACAGCAGAATTTTAGCCACAAATGCAACTTCAATTAGATATATATAAAAAAGAGGGCCTGTAGATCTAGGTACCTGCCCATCTGTCTGGATTATTTTGTTTCTGTTTGTATGTTTGTGTGTGTGGTTGTTCGTGTTTGTTTTTTTTTTTTTTTTTTTTTAAGCTCAAGACTTGCTTTAAATTAATCTAAATTCTATCCAAATTTCATTGTGAATACAAGGTTCCCTTTCTGAATCTTTCTTAGTCTTTTATACTAGGATTCACTTTTTAATGACTGGGTAGTGTCATGTGTGCTGCTGAGCTTAACAAAGAAATTCAGTAGTTTGCCTTTGTCCTGTGTAGTTTACTATTGCCAACTTCTATTGTCTTTGTTACTGTAATTATTCCAGTTGTCTTCTGAAGAAATTACAGACCTTTGTTTTATTGAGAGCACTAGCTGGATTTTTTTTTCTTTCTAATAACAGTACTTCAAAAAGCTTTCTGGGTTTGGCTGTGACCTTTAAAATCAAGTGAAAAACAGGGTTAAGATATGGAATACAAAAAAATCCCCCAACGCTTTAACATAAGCCTGGAATATGTTTTAATTGCATATAGAACATCACATGGGCTTTATTCCCAGTGCCAAGCATATGTATGTATATTTCCCACCACCATTTGCCCTGTGTAAGCTGGAGTTTAATTAATAATTTTTTTGCTTCTCAGTTGTTTTTCTATTCAAAGCATTTAATATATAAGCCTTAATCTCAATTTTCATAAAGTAAAAAACTGGGAAAAATGTTTTCTAGTGCAGGGAGAACAGATAACTTGCACAAGTAAAATCAGATTTTTGCCGTTTTATTAACAGCAGCAACAACTAAGTATTGCGTTCTAGAATCTGAATATGTAAAATTCCCAGTGACAGCATGTTGTTTATGGGCTTTGAAATGATACTTTCTTTGTTAGAGTGCCAGTTTCTTTGGTATGTATTTCCTCTGTCACCTGAGGCTATTTTTCCGACACGTAACATGTGATTATTTTTTTTTTCTGCTTTCTGAATAATCAGCTTTTTCTTTTGCTCATTAAGCATAAAAAATACAGCCAAGGTATTAGCAGAATACAAGGTATTAACAGTGACCAGTCTCTACCAAATACCAAGTTCTTTTTGTCTATTACCTAATTAACATACTTTAATTAATTCACTACATTTAATGAACCTGTTATGTAAAACTCAACATTTTCTACCTTCAGGATAACCATGACATTCAGTCTAATGTGTCAGACTGGACTGTATGAATAATTCATATGGTCTATATTTATTATTTTAATATACAAACTAGCTTGACAGACCGGGTGGCAAGTGGTGCTCAGTGCGGGGTAATGCAATAGCCTGCTGGGGAGGGGACAGGAGGGGCACCCTGGGTGGGCTCTGCCTGGGGGACGAAAGAAAGGATGAACCTGAACAGAAATCGGGACCCTGCTGGCACCAGGTGTCTCTGAGCCTGTCTGGGGTCCCCCACTGGGAGGAAGCAAAAGAAATCGTTGGCTCTGTCTTCTGCTTTTTGCGCCTTTCACCTCCTTTCGTTGCTTCACTGGTAGCACTGGTTCAAACCAGAAGTGCTTAATAATAATAATTCATATAAAATGCAATACATGTATTTCTTTAAAAAGAGCCTGCACTTGGCCTATTAAAATCAGGAAGATAGTTGTTGAATACTAATTTTTTAAGCTGCTTGAAAAATGAATTTTAAAAATAATTAAAAAGAATGTTAATAGTTCTGATAGATGTCTGAACTTCAGGATGTCTTGGGTTATGAGAAATGAAATAATGTACAAGAAAAACTATGAAACTGCAGAACAGGTTGAACTGTGTGGAAACAGGACTTTCTTTTGTTATGTCAATGTTTTTTTCTGTTTTTTTTTTTCTGACCAGAGTGGCCTGTTGTGCTTGGTAACGTATGGGAATTTTTGGCTTCCTGAACATCTGAGAGGCTGGTGGTCAGTCAGCCTTTGACATTGCCTTGTGCACCATCTGAGGGGAGTGCTCAGTGCTCCGTAATATCCTGTACGATTAAGACATCTGAAGATGTCTCTAAAAAGCTTGACATTGCCTAGAACTTCTAAAAAGAAGACCCAAAGGCTTTGCTTACCTTACCAGTAGCAAAAGTGATAAAAAGTATAAGTATCCATGAGGGCATAATGCCATCTAGCTATAAACACTGGTGGCTGTAAGGCTTTGCACAAAGGTCGTTCTGATGACCTGGAAAATAGGCTTAGACTTAGGAATGTCAAGGTGGTAGAGGAGCTTGAAAGCATGAGCAAGGGAAAGCAGTGGCTTTTTCTTGAAATAGATCATAATGGTGCTAGGAATGAGATGTTCAGATTTTTACTTACAATGCGTTTTCAGCATTGTATTCTTGGGAGAGGTAATGAGGTGAGTATGTGGAGGATCTGCTTTAATAGAAAACTAATTTCTTCTAGTCAGACTAATTCTGTTTCTCCTGATGATGAAACATGTTTTTTGGTTTTCAAGGTGAGAAAGAGGCAACAGGCCTAGATGTAATACTACTGTAAACTCAAGCCCTGATTTGGTTTCCCTAGCCACGTTTCTTCCTTGTCAAGTTAATGAGTGGTTTCTGATGAGTTAGAATAGACTATATATGCGCCCATGGTCTATCGACTGCTGGAGGCTAAGTGAAGTAAGAAAGTAATTTTAAAAATATGAAACATTCATGAGAATTTTCTTTTTATGATACGGTCTGAACCGTTTTTCTTGGCTCATGAGGTGAAACACTGTCTTTTACATTAGCATGAATTATTTCTGTTGCATTTAGTCTAAATACTTCTGCTATCGAGTGAATTTTGTAAGAATTTGTTGCTAATTACTTTCTTGAATGAGTTATTTATAGGGATTAATGTTATAGATGTGGTATTTGAAATGACTTATGGTAAACTGGCTTTTGCATCAGTTGTGTCAGAACTTCAATAAAGAGGAAGAATTGATGAAATAATAGATAGATGTCTCTCATCACCTTGCTACCAAGTGGGTGCTGGCTGCTGTATTTGTTTTCAAAATAAGTTTGTTTTCTTTGGAGGGTAAGGAGGAGGCTGCAATTGAGATTTGCATTGTCTCTGGCCAGCAGCTGGAAAATGCTGTAGATAATGGAAATGATCAAAACTTTTGCTAGTAGTGCATGTCAGGTACCATATTTCAGTGATTCTTCTAATGATTCTCCTTTTACATGACTATTCTCCTTTGAGTTTGCATGGAAGACTGAGCATGTTAAACTGTAGAACCTATCCTTACAAACAAAAATTGGGTTACTGGCTTGATGAAGAGTCATTATGTAGAAGTACTTTATGGGGATTTCAGAATAATCAGACTATTGAAATAACACAGTTGTTCTTGGGTTATATCCAAGGTGGAATTAGTGGTGTCATATATTATCTTGAAAGGTAATCAAGAAATTACTGAAAAATAGTTTTGGGAGGAACTAACAAAAATATTATTCCTTGCATGTCCTTAATGAAGTTAGAATACCCATTATTTAAAACTAAAGTTTTAATGTGTTTTTTCAAATCTTCTGCTTCACTTCTGAAAAATGTAAATTTTAGTAATTTACCTGAAAACTCTTCAAATTAATGAATGTGTCCTTTAACATTTCATTACTTTTTGTTTTTACGTAATAAAAGTAGAAATAAATCCAAAACTTGGAGGTCATCTGTTAGAATTCAAAGCATTTATATAAAACAAGCTTCATAATTGCATTACATGCTACTGTGACTAATGTCTTCATGATGTTATTATGTCATTATAAAATTGCAAACAGCAGGCAGTTACAATTCGCGTTAGTTTCCTGAAAGTTATTTCATGCATTTCTTATTTTTACCTAAAAGACTTTTTACCTTAAGCCAATCCAAGAACCAAAATAATTTAAAGAGTTACCTAGGTTGGTGGTGTTACAGTGATGCAACCCCATATTGATGTAAGGTATTTAAGTTACCTGATGTTTGAGACTTGAGATATTTGAGCCCCAGCATGATGTGGCTAAACAAGTCATAAAATGTGACACTATCAACAATTATTTAGTGCATTGATAACAAGAGATTGCTTTATGCAGGAGATTTACAGCATTTTATCCAGCTGAGTTTTGAAAGTCCCAGATAGTAAAGCCAGCACTGTTTCCCATCTGAGACTGGTCTACAGGTGACATAGTTCAAAGTCAGTTTTTAACCATGTACTTTTGTGAATTTCACAGCCTTAAGTGTCAGCATTTCTTCTAACAATGAAAAATTGCATTACATTTTTGTATCAAATTTGGAAATATTTTTTGAATGATGAGAGCATTTGTGTCTCAGTGATCTGTATGCTGAAGAGGATGTTGGAGAATGAGGGAGAGAAGGGAAATCCTGGCTCTGGATATTTCTCTGACAGTCTGATGTGACACCTTTTGATCAATACAAATTCAGCGTTGTTGTGGGTCTTGATTTAGTTCCCGAATCTGATTTGCGAACTCGGTGATCAGGTTCCAGTCCAAGTATGTGTGGTCTTTCGAAACACTAGAGATAGCACAAGCTGAAGCTCTGTACCCTGGGAGGAGTACGATGAGGCTGCTAGACAACTGTGTTGTGGTGAGAATGCCCTGGCTTTATAGTTACCCTTTTCTCTGAAATTAGTATGGAAATTGGCTCATGGCTGTAACCCAAGAGGAAGTTTTAATAAGGGTTTTGAGCAGGGGAGATTATGAGGGAGCGTTATAACTGCGTGTTTGCAGAAGCTGGGGATGTATGGTGATGCCGCTGGTGGTCACTGGAGGGAGATGAGAGTAGGCAAGAAATTGCCTCATTCAGAAATCTTGCGTCTGGCATCACCACTTTCTGGAGCAGTGGTCACATGGTTGTTTTTCACCCTCTCCAAGAGAGAGGAGAAAGAAAAGGTGAAATTTGCTGCTGCTAAATGTATTTTGTAGGTCAAAGTGGGGGGGTTTATTGTTCTGGGTGTATTTAGTCACGATAGATCTGATCATTGAGATTTTTTAGACTGTCAAAACAATAGCTTCATTTTGTGTGTAATGCACACAAAGTCTGTCAGGCAGGCCAAGCTCATACAACAGTTTAGGATGAGAGATGATACGCTTTCCTCATGTGTCTGTATATGGCAAATACATGCCTAGGAGAGAATGATTGTGAAAAACCATGGAAGTGAAAGTCTTAGCACCTTCGGGAAAAACAAATAAACAAGAAAAGAAACCCAAACAGTTAGCAGTTATACAGCACTGTAGTTAATATTTTTATTTAAGGGTAAAAAGTCTTTACAGTGGGGCTGTTCCAGAAGACCGGCTATTGCACTCCAGGTGTTATAATTTCACTGTGGTGTTTGCAATATTCTCTTTACTTAGAATGGGAAACAGTGTTAAACAGAACTAGCATTCAAAATAACTGACTAATTTTATTTTATTTTTACTGTTGCTTATCATTGTAAGACAAGCATATATAAAGTCGCCAACCCCCCTCAAAATTGGCAATGCCTCCATGACTAGAATGTATCTAAGTGTTACATTTTCTTCATTTCAGTGTTCTTTATCTTTGTCCTTTACACTTTTACCCTTTCACAAGTGTCTTGTACTGAAGTAGTTAGCTGAAAGGCAGGTTAGATGTAAAAGCAGCAGAGTCAGATTTTTGAAGCTCCTATGGGAGACTCTGTATGTTCCAATGGGCATTTTGTCCTGGTTTTCTATCCTTGAAACAATCATTGGCTTTTTTTTTCCCCTTGCTATCTTAACATTTTTATCTATGTCCTTGCATTATTGGGTGTAAAACTGTGTTTTAAATATTTGTAAAAAATATGTGGGCAATTAGATTTTTAAAGCACTTTGAATTGTTCTAGGAAATATCTTCTTCCCAGTTTTATACATAAATATCTATGTATATATATATCTAGTTTATGTAGTTTGCATCGCTAATTTTATGATTTAATCCAGAGTATTCCAACATCAGCTTTGGGGCCTGCTGCTAGTTTGGGGGGACTTTTCTTTCTTATCCCCTTTCTGTATTCTTCCTACATCAACCAGAGGGGGGCTGCCCCCAGCCCAGTGCTGGTTTAGCCTGTGGGTGCCTGGCCCTGCACAGTCATGAAGATGTTTAGTGTGCACACAGTGCAGTGTGTGCTGCTTGTTCAGCTTTTCTGGATCCCACCCCAGGAAAGTATGGCAAGACAGAGCTGGTGCACTTCTTCTTAGCCTGTTTGCTATCTGTGTGCAGCATTTTGTGAAATTCAGAAGAAAGCAAATGTTTGTGTCAGAGCTCATGTTTGGGAGTCAATTCTGGAATAAAGTACTTGCAAATTTTATTTATTAATTATTTTTGTAGCTGCAGGAGTGATAGGAAGTAATCTGTCTGACATATTACATATTTATGTGATAAATTGCATTTATAAAGCACTTTTTGCTGTCTTGCCTTCTTCCTATAATTTGAATTTTGTCAAGACTGCTAACCTAATCTGAATCTATACTCTTTTAACAGCTCTTTTTTCCCATTGCCTTCCTTCAAAGCAGTAGCTTTCCATTCCAACCTTTGAAATTCTCATCCCACATTACAATCTTCTAAGACTCCAGAGGGCATTTTGCATAAGACCAATGTTAGGTTGTGCTCTGATATTTAAGCACACAAACCCACTTGTTTTACATGACTGAAATAAGCATTTAAAACGACGTGGAAAATTTTGGGTTAACTGATGTATCCAGCAGTTTTCTTTTTTTGATGAGCTTTGACTGTGTAATACAGGCTAAAATTAGTCTTTATGTATTATAATTCTCATTTAGAATCAGTGTATTTTATAGCAAATGAGAAAATTTTAAGTGTATGCCTGGGTAGATGCATTTTTAAAATATCTGTATTTGTATCTCTCTATCTTGCCTGTCTGTATTTTCTTGATAAAACTTTCAAAGGACTGTGATGCACAAATACGCAATTGCTTAGAAGTCTAGGTAAGCTAATGAGGAGTGCACAGCTGAGTTTGTATTGAAAGTAACGGTACGCTGATTTTTTTTATATACAGTGAAGAAACTTGCCTAAACCTGTCATTTGCTTTTTTTCTCCTTGTTTGAACTGAAGCAGGGTTTTATCAGATTTAGAACTAGTTCTGAATATGTTGTAACTGGACAGAGTCTTTTGAGAGTTCCTCCTTTAATAAAAATGTCTGGGTTCTATGCTCACAATGGGTGTATTGGTCTTGAAGCTCTGCAGTGTGTCAGGGTAATTCTCTAAAGCTCTACACAGATCGAAAAGATTATTGAAGAATGCACAGACACCTCTTTGTGCTGAGTCTGAAATAGAAGGGGCTAAATCCCCAGTGGGTAGAAGTTATATAATTTGGTGATGCTATTTTGATTTATGCCTCTTGAGAGTTTGCCTGCAGCAGAAGCTGGAGGTGATGAGAAGAGATTGGATGAGAGAAAGACCATCCAGGAAAAATTCATCAAATTTGACATTCTTGAAAGGACCATCATAACATATGGTAAGGCATATCATTTACCTCAGGCTCAGAGGAAAATGATTTCTGCTAGGAGAATATTAATTTTATTTCTTACAGAATCAGCTGACAGGGTAGGCTTTCTCCTGGCTGGTCTTCCCCTTCTGTTTTCTCTGAAGGATGGAAGCTTGGAAATGCCTTATCTGCAGCAGACAAGCAATTTGGCAATTTGCCATCATTTTCTGCTAGCAGAGAGGATAATGGTAATTATATGCCAAAATTTAACATTTCTCTTCTTTGAAAGAGAACTTTTAAATGCAAAATATTTAGAAAAGTCAGATCTATTCTGAGGCAGATAAGAAGCTAGGATTAGTGAACTGACAAGTTTTTCTTAAGAAAAGGAGTTTTTCTTCCTCTTCAGGGACAAGGGAGAGATGAAAAGGATCTAAAGAAAGAAAAGAATGAGGTGTGCAATACAATTAGGCTGCAACTTCAGTATTGTGTAATATTTGGGAGGTACCCAGAGAAGCAATGCCTGTCATGCTGTTCCTTATGTGGAAAGGCTGGTAGCATTTACTTTGCTAACAGGTTCCAGCCTTTTTGATTAAGTTGTTATTTCTTCATTTATCAGGAAAATAAATTCCTGTTGTGCTGTACAATGTGGAGTCCAAATTCCATCGTAACATTTTTGAGGAGGGGAAAATGTTTTCCTATAATCAGTTCTAGCATCCCCAATGGTTGCAAGTTAAGCCCTTAGTCAATAATGTCCTTAGTTAATAAAAGGAGAAGGGTTTTCCGAGGTCTTGGTACAAGTTACAGTACTTTTGAGATGCTTAAAAAGGTGGAAAGCTTTGCTTTCATTAAAGGCAGAAAAGGCAGGCACAGTCATTTTAAGTAAAACCTATTCACCTTCTGGACACACATTTAAAATTTACCATTTCAATCTGATTTTACAAGTAATTTTCTAGAATATGTGACTTATGTGAATATAAATTAGCTAGGAGAATACATGTACAATTGCAAACTTTGAGGAGGTTTTGTACTCTTTATTTTCTGTATTTTTGCAAGAACAAATATAAGCAGCCATCTCGTATATACACTGTAAGTATAGGATTGCTCCTCAGCGGTCTGAGAGTAAGGACGTGTCTGCCTTCTCCTGTGTTATCTTATGGGAAATGGGATGCTGGACATTTTAAATTTGTTTTTGAAAGTAAAACACTGGATAGAAATCTTCCTTTCTTTTAATTGCTGTAAAACTGTTTATTATACATTTGTTCTGAATTGTTGGTGACATATGGTGCAATGATCTAGATCATCAGGGATGAACCTGAGATATGAGCTTGAGTTTTTGTGCTAGGACACAGCCACACTGCCAGTGGGTATCTGGAAAGGCAGGTTTGATATGGCTACATGAACTGTTAGGCAGAATTGGAACGAAGCAGTTTATTTGCAAATTTTGATTCTGTAGCCGTGGTTCAGGTCTGCCTCTGCTTGTTTCCTCTTTGTTTCCTGAATGTTTTGAATTTCCTTTACCCACAGTCATGGTTGTCCACACATGAACTGATTAGACTTATGTAACCCCTGTTGAAATAATCACAAAAGGAGAGTCTTTGAACAATATCTCACTTGAGAGAGCATAGAAAGTATGTCCATAAAATAGTAACAACTTCTTAGTGGGTTAATAAATATAAACTTGTATTTTCTAAATGATTTTCCTTTTTGTCTAGAGAAGGATATTTACACTTTATAACCAAAACCCCCCAATAATTTAACGAGAGAATTAAATAAGAGATGTATATGTAAACTAGAGGAAGGTAGTAGAAACAGTCCTGTCATCAGGATTAAAGGGGAATGGGCTATCATTAATTACTTTTGAGCTTATTCCACTCAAGTACAAAGTTATTTTTTAATCTGTGTTGATCTGAGCAATCAGCAGAAACTTAAGAACTGATGAATTATTTTGGTTAAGAGAAATTGCTGAGCTATTTATATTGTTAATACCATTCTACGTATTGAGACAAAAGCTCAGTGTCTTCAGTACAGGATAAACCAACTGTTATTGAGTAGGGTTTTTTTACTTTTTTTGATTTGGGGTTCTAAGCTGATTTCCAGTCAGTGTTGAGCCCCAGGGCAATCTCCTGATTTTTCTTAAGTACTAGTTCTGCTATGCCTTAAGTTTCTGCTTTTTAGTACGCTTGTCTGCTTTTTCGTGATTGTCTCTTGTAAAAATATAGCAGTGAAAGGCACATTCTTGGTCTTTGAGTCTGATTTCCTGCTCTTGCAGACCTTCAACCTCTGATAGTTAAAAACCCTCAAACATTAATGAGAACTGTATATGGTTTTATGCTTGTTCCAAAATTATTCTTTCACTCAAATGTGTNGGCACTTCTGTCTTGACACCTGCACAGATCTCCCCCTTAGTCTTTAGTTCATTAAGCTAAACTAAGCAAGTGTTTTCAGTTTATTCTCAAAATTTCCCTGGCCATTGTAGAAGCCCTTATCTCTTGCAGTTTGAGTTTCTTTTTTAGGCATAAATGATCAGAATCAAAGGGAATACAATTTTAATAGAGTTTCATGTTATTGCGTTAATGTTGATGTCTATGTACTAGAAATGTCTTCCCTGATAATTTTAAAATTTAATTTTCATTTCCATAGAGACATAGTGTTGGTAGCTCTTACTCTGTGATCAGCTTTGTCCCCACAGTTTCATCCACTGTAATTTTCAACTGCCAAGCTCTCAATTCTTAGCAGAGACTTAATAATCTATAACTCCACATCTTTGCATTTGGCATTATTAAATTTTAGCCCAATTTTATTCTTTGGTTCTTATAGGTAATCCATGTCTTCCTGGTGATGTTCCATTCTTCTCATATTACAGTGCTTTCCAGTATCAGAAATTTTTGAACAAACACAAAATGTGATTTTGCTATCATTCATACTACTTATGCTCTAGTCATTAATAAAAATATATAGTAAAATTGATCCCCCAAAATGCTGCTGAGCAATATGTGTTAGTATTGTTCTTCCAGCTCTTTTGGTACAGCACTACATCATCTCACCTTACTTTTACGATCTGCAATGCCTTTCATTGACCTCAAATGTTCTCATCATGATCGTTAGTACTACCAAATGTGACTTAATTTAAAAAGCTGAGTGACAGAGCTTTTATTTGCTCACTGCTTGGGTCAGGTCTTTTTGACATGAAGCCGATTTGTGATAGATTCAAAGTAACCAGTATTTCACCTTGCATAATCCACAGGAACTCTGAGTTTGCTTTTTTCTTTTAAAATTTTTTTCTCTTTTCCTGTGAAGAAAATGAAATAAAAGCAAACTATATTTGCAAGTAACGCTTTTGTAGGTATAAAGTGATACTTGTTGAAATTCTAAAGGGAATGGATTACCAGATTTTTGCTTTAACATATCTCAGAATAAATATCTATACCAAGTAGTATTGTATTTATACCTTCTCTCTGTTATAATGTTGCTAATGAAATGTTAAAATTTTCACTTTTGCAAAACAGTAATTTTATTGCCGTGAGAAAAAGCATGGAATAACTTCTGGGAAAAGATTCACCTAGCTGGGATAGTATGCATGAAGAAATAATTGTGTATTTCTCAGCGCATTCATAATTTGTGCTGAGATCTTAATGTAACTCAGGACTGTAGTCTTCTGTCTTTTGCTCTTGAATTCTTCAGATGTCCAGCTGGAGGAGAGAGAATGTACTCCTTGTGAGCAGCAACTCTGAAGTGTTGTTTCTGACAGCTGTGGTTACAGCTCCTAACCTTGAGTTTTTTGCTCTTTGAGTGGAGATCAACATGCAGTACAAGCTTTGCACAGAGAGAGCCTATGTAATATTTATGAAAGGTGGCTTGGCAACATACTTTTTTATTTGGTAACTTCTTACCAGCTTCCTGTCCGTTGTATCCTAGTTAGGTTAGGTGTATCCTTTGTATCCTAGTTAGGTTAGGTGTATCCTTTGTATCCTAGTTAGGTTAGGTGTATCCTTTGTATCCTAGTTAGGTGGCTTGTTGGCACTTGGAAGTGGCTGCCAGCAACTTACAGATGGAAGGTTGTACTTGCATAGTTGTAATTTGCTACTGGTGAGAATATAGTATTCCAGACTAAGTGTTTTCATAGGAGTAAATAACTTAATATTTGCTGCTGGTGTATTTTTTTAATTGCCTTTGGAAATAAAAATATCACCTTGGGAGATATTCCCATTTCATACTGATGTGGGGAAGCTATTTTCGCCTTCTTTTACCGCTGATTCACTCTTGTCTGTTTTTTGAAGGGCCTTTTGCCTCCTTGCGTTTATGTATTTATGTTCTGTGCACACAGATGTAGTATTATTTTCTTTGTTGAAAGTGAATTAATGAGTTATTCTGGAAAGACTAAAAGTGGCAGCTTTCAAGAACATTCACAATGTTTGAAGTGGCCCCTTGACTGCTGCTGTCATCAGTAGTAAAAAGACAGTACCAGGTTGTTGGGCCTCAAGATGGACTGTCTTGGAGGATCTAAAAAACAGCATCAAGTCTGGCCTGGTCTGGTTCCCTGCTGCGTCTCAAAGCCTCTGCTGGGCTGCTGGACACGGCACTGGAGACCTGTAGGAATGTGGGCCTGCGTTCCCTTTCCCTGTAGATGTAGCATCCTTATGCTGAGGCAGTTGCACACTGTATGAGGCAAACCAATTAAAAATTGATAGCGGATATTTTCTCTCTCTAAAGGGAAATATCTGGTATTCATGGATGAGACCAGTTTGCTTTTATCAGTGGTATAATGTGAATGACTATAAGCCAAATTTGATTAAGTTACTCAAAAGAGCAATTACTATAACTGCATAATAATAATGTTAAACTAACAGAGTAGGATCTAGGTGAATTAATTCTGAACCATTTACTTCTAGTTTCAGCTTCTGCTTATATTTCAAAGTAAATCAAAATTAATTTGAATAATGCAAACTGTAGTAAAATTAGGGAAGATTTTTGTCCTCCAAGTGTTATTTGTCTGTAAAATTTGACAGTAGCAATATATTTCGATATGCATTGAGAAGATGTTCTATGTGTTTAAGAGTATGGACTAAGTACATCAATAGGACTTTCTCACTGTGCCAACATGAGTGGTTTTTCTGTGGGTCTAGAATTCAGAGGAATTTTTAAATGATAACTTTTTCTGGTTTGGTGACACTGTTTTGTCTTAGTTCTGTGATTTTTTTTTTTTTTTTTAAATAAGTTTGCCATAATGATAGCAACAATAAATATAAATAATGGTTTTAATATTAACTTTTGCTTGCATCAGGTATGTGTTTTCATTAAAAGTCTAGTTATTACTTTGTAGTCTTAACAATTTAAAAATTATGAAGGAGGATACTGTACATTTGTTAGCTTGAAAGGTCTCCATATCAGAGAAAACCCATGCATGATTGTTTTGTTTGATATCAAAACACATTTTTGCTGTCATAATACTGGCACATTTTCAAGGCATGCTGTTTTCTGGCTGCTAGCAGGGAGTAATGGAAACAATGCAGTGATCATGCAATTTATTGAAAATAAACATTAAAATACTTAGGCAAGCAATGCTTTTAATTTAATAGGGACTAGGATTCATAAGGCTGCATAACATAGCTGTTTCAGTACCACAGAGGTATTTAAATGCCTTGCTGCCTCTGAATTGTTTGTAATTTATTTCTGGTAGTTTTCCTTTGGATCAGATTGTGATGCTGCTTCTGAATGGTGATAGTGCTTGTCGAGGAGTGGTCATGCAAACAAAATGTGATAACCTCGATATGTCACTTCATCTGCTGTTTTTCCTTTGTTAATGCAAAGCTGGTTGCATAATATCTGATTTCTCCTTTAGCTGACCACAGATGAAAACAAAATCTATAATGGCAGCGCTGGGTTTCATAAAAAACGCAAGTGAGGAATTGAAGGATGTGGCTTGTTCTGTTTGGATGATGCAGGATTGCTTTAAGCAGTAAGCTTACTGTTTTCAGATGGCATTAGCAGCATCAGTGATATAGCTGTGTCAGCCTCCTTGACTACTGCATGTCTGTAGGCACACGGAGGAAACTGTATTTAAGATCTGATATCTTGAGGGTAATGACTCCGGCACTTGCTGATGGACAGAATGGCTGCTAATGCTTTCTTCACTAACCCAGAAGATTTTGAAAGATAAATAGGGCTGTGATGTACTTTTGTAAGACAGGAAATGGAATTTTTGGGGGTCTCTGGAAATAGAAAGGTCATGCAGCTTGGAACCGGTGAGACATTACAGTCTCTAAGTCATCAGGTATGACCTCATAGTTTATACTAATATTTCTAACACAGGGGTTTGTTTTACAGTTTTAGGTCATTTATGATCTCTTTGTCTGTGTAAATGCTTCATGTTGGATTTGCTACAGGATTTATAGGGTAGACTGTTTACATAAGCAGAGCAATGTTTATCTTGGAAATCTTCTGTCTTGTTGATTGCTGTTTGAACAATGTAAGGTTATTCCATATATATTTTCAACCTGTTTTAATTGTGAATATGATTTATTTTAACTAATTTGTGGTAAAAGGTTATACCTTTGCTACAAAGTAAAATGACAAGATTGTATTGTATTTTTATTTTGCTTTATCTTTACATAGCACACACAGAGCTATTGTGTGAACGTGTGTGTTTGTCATATGAAATGCATTATAAGGTAACTGTTTACCTACAGTGGCAGGTTATTTAAAACAATGTTTCACGTTGTGTAACAGGACTGAGCTATTCTGCAGGCACAGATCTTGCTTCATTTTGCAGTAGTAGTGTTGTTTTTTTTTTTTTTCCTTCATTTCAAATCAGTTTTAAAAATAGCTCTCTCAACATAACAGTGAAAGTTTGGCAAGATAACTCTCCTTTTTAATTATTACACTCAGTGACACATACTAATACTAATGGGTTGCAAAAGAGCAGATTAATGACTTAAATATTTAGAGCGTTGTTTAAAACCGAATTCATTTTACTAAAGCATGTCTCATCCTTTTTGTTTTTAACTTGCCAACTTTACTGCAAGACTGATTATTTTGTATCTGCTAGTCTATTGTGGTGATGGGTAGGAAAGTCAGAGTACATAAAAGAAAACATGCATACAGGTATTTTACATAGGAAGATAGTGGCCTAATTTCATGTATGGAGCACAAAATGAAACTGGAGATACTGTTATAAATGCTAGATAGTAGCCATTGTCTCCCTTGAACACAGCACAGGACAATTATATTTGAAATTGTTGGAGAAGTTTATTTTTAAAAATGATATTCAGCTCCATCTTAAGAAATTCTAGATGTATTTGCAGAACATTTCCATGGCAACGTGTTTGGCCATGTGTTTTAAAAGCTGAGCTGAAGCCTGAAAGTAGTGTGCAATTTTTCTGTCGCTTGCTTTACCCTTGTGAAACAACCATTTCTACATGTAAGTGGAGTGCAGATTGGCAGGGGTGAGCGGTATTTCCTGACCCCAAAGCACAGGATTAAGTGATCAAGATTTAAAAATATTTTTGTATTTCCACCTAGAAATGTAAACGTGTAAAACACGGATTTGATTTTGCATTTAGAACTGTATTCCAGTTTTACCTTCATTTAATAACGTTTTATTGGAAATGTATGTGTGTGGGAGACCACAGAAGACCAAACTTAAGAATGTGCAGCAAATTGCTTCAGTAAAAAGTCTGTATTTTCATTTTTTATTAAGAACATATTTGTGGAAAATGTTGTATTACTTTTACTGGCCATAATTTGTTATTTCCCAGTCTACTTATCCAGCTTACATTCTTATTAATAATGGGGAAAGACTGCCCTGCTCTTAATCTTGATTAGGTTTGGAATGATTTAACTATACCTTTCACTTGCTACAAGATCTTTTTAATCTGTTAGAATTTATTTTCAGTATTTTAATGTGTTAGTCACAATGAGTACATTCTGTTTCTTGGCATTGGAATGAAATTCCTGAAAGTATTGGTTTTGTGGTATTTTGGTGCTTTGCAGGGTATTCATGGACTTTTTTAATAGGACCAACCCTTTCCTCATCATCTTTGTTTTTTTCTTTTTCAAGTTTAATTTAAAATCTCGACCTACCTGTATTTTGAAGTTATCCCTGAAGTCTCCTTTGCTCATATGAAATAATTAGATCTCCATGGAATTTTGTGTAACTGAAAGCTAGAGCAGCATGCTGTGTGCTTATCCTGGACTCTGTTTCATCATTCATGTTAATTCTGCAAAATGTGTTCTGTAGATGTTTTTGAAATGCAACATTAATAATAATCTCCAAATAGTGCAGTAGACATCCATTGTGGCCTTTTTAGGGTAGAAACTGTGTCTAAAGAGGAAAATAAATTTATGAGAAGCGCTTTCCTGAGGAAGTGTCTGTATGGGTCATTCCATTTTGAAACTATATCACTGACTATTGCAAGTGAGTTTGAATATGGTTTTTCACTTGAAGGACACAGTCCCATTATAGGTCCTTCTTCATCTAGAGTAATTAGAGAATAATACCTCAAAGGAATGTGTTAAGGAAGCAAAGTTCTTTTGTAGGAGGAGGAGTTGCTGCGAGGTAGAGACATACACGTGAGGGCAGGGAATTGGACTGAAGGGATCTGAAAACTTAAAACTGCAAACTGTTTTACTTGTTTAACCATCCCTGCTCTGCCACCCAAAAAAAGAGAGATTTAAAGTATACTTGCTGATATTTGGACCTGTTACACAAATTTGGAGTCATTGAATCCAGATGCAGTGTGTTGGTGTCACCTTAACAAGGAGGTTTTTTTTATGCCTTCTTTAAAACTATACCATCCCTCTTCAAACCAAGCCGAATGCAACTACCAGTATTTGAAGAATGCTGTGTAAAGAAGGATCTATTTAACTAAAGAATTCTTTCCCCTTGACTGTGCATAATGAATACGTATCTGTATGTGTTTCCCTATGTTTAAACATTCCTGTTTACAAAACTTGGAGATAAAGATCTTATAAAGAAACAGAACTCTGTATGGATGTTTAAGGAACAGTGTTAACTAGCAAGCTGGGCAAGAAGCCAAATATTTGTGTCATTTACCAATTCTAAACATGAATGCTTCCACTCATGAACATACTGAGTTGTGTAGTTCTTTTACTTATTACTGATTGCTGTTCTGACTCCACACTACTGACTTTTTTCATATGTTTTAGTGCCAGTTTTTAAGGCAATGGCAATACTAGGACAAATAGGAGGTCATGGCAAAACACTCACAAATAGGAAAATAACACTAGAAGCAAAACATACTTTCAGTGCGAGTTGAAGGAATTCAAGTCCTTTTGTCCTACATTAGTCTCCCTCCCAAGAGATGATCCTATTGTCTGGTAAAATTCTTCTCGTTTAGTACTCTAATTCATATACCAAGTCATTTGGTCTGATGACCTGAATTAGGGAAGGCTTAGTATATGCATGGCAGAAAGTCTAAAACATAAAGTAACATTGCATAAATATGTAATAGCTAACTGCAGGGTCGCAAAATGTATAGCTAAATGACTAGTGTTCCAAGAATGCTCTATTCCATTTAGTGTTCCAAGAATATCATCATGTGATCATTCTGAATCAAGGAAAGAATTTTGCTAGGATGCAATATGAAATTGTGAATAAATCACAATAGTAATACCAGAGTAATCTGTTTAAAAAAAAAAAAAAATAGAGTCATAATTCATCCCAACTGATGCTTGTAGAGGTGGGTCCACCTAAGAGGGGGGAGTGGGGAATGTGGCCCTATTAATGCAGTAAAATAAAACAGTTATGCATAACTTAGAATGGCATTTTGGAGAGAAGCACCAATCTCAACTGTAGTTCATTTTCTCTCTTGCTCACCCTCTCTCTCTTGTTATGAGGCTTATAAATGATATGACTTGTTCATATTGTTTCTTGTTTCCTTGCAAGACTGTATTTATTTTGCCTTACTCAACTTTTCAAGAAAAGTTATTAATAGAAAAAAACCACATTAACATGAGTGCTGTTACACTACTGTGATGAGGGTCTTTGGTCTCATGATGATTTCTTTCAGTAGAAACTAAGTATAAATAGAAGTTGATCCGTAATTCTGGTAAATTCCAATAGATTGCTTAATTAGTAAAATCAACATAGACTACAGAGTAAGCTACATAATGCTTTCCATTGTGCCATACTGATTTCACTGTGACCCTAAAAGGGAGAGCATCACTTTCTTGAATACCAGTAAGAGATTAGGAGATGTGGCTGATGATAAGGTGGGGATGAAGTTTTTTCTTACGTTTAAGTGACACCTCATATTTTAATTTGTGCCCATTTCCTTGCGCCCTGTTGCTGGGCGGTGCTGAGGAGCGTCTGGCTGAGAGTTGTGCTGCTTCCCCCCAGTCAGGCACTTGTGTGCTCTGCTAAGGCCCCTCTGAGCCTTCTTTTCTCCAGGCTGAACACTCCATCACTTTCAGCCACTCCTTCTGGGACCTTTGTGGTACTTCGCTGGGCTTACTCCAGTATGTCCGTGTCTCTCTTATAAGAAGGGAGCCCAGAACTGGACAGAAAATTATAAATACTAATGTTTGGTGGTAATCTTACGGAGAAGAAAAGCTTTGAAAAGAGCTTTGCTTAATTCATAGCAGTTGTTTTAGTGAGGAATCCTCCTGTTGTTTTGGAATGTCTTACGTGGAATCTATGTTCCTCAATGCTAATTGATATAAATAGAGAATAACTCCTAAAGGGAAAGGTTTCAGGAAAGTAAATGAAAAAAAATACATATCATCTGGTATGATTTCGCTAGTTAAAAGAAAAAAAAAGGTAAGCTATGGACTACATGAACTCCAGGGATTCACAAGTTCCGTGTTTAGTCAACTCACCAAAAAATATTTGTTAATTACTGGTGGAAGCTCAGAGTGTGCTCAGAGCTTTCAGATGTTCTCAGCTGATGCAGCAACCATCAACTAATACAAAATATTCAGTTTGGTGCATTGAAGGAAAATGCAAAACAGACATTAGGTGACATGCAGGAGTGTTGAGGTATTGTACAAATTTGCTCATTTTTATAATAGCTTTTCGCTTTGCCCCTGGGCTGCTCAAATAAAACAAAAATGCATATAGAAGCCTTCAGTGATTCAAGATTAATCTGTTTCTCTCCTGGTAACATAATGAGTTCACTTGTTTAAATTTTCTTTATTAAAGATTTTATGAAGGCACAGAGAGTCATTAAAATATATGCAAGAAATCATACCCATATGGATTGCATCCACATTTAATGCAATTAAAAGTATTCTAACAAAAGCAATATCAGGTTTATGACCCAATATCGTGATTAAAATTTTCCAGGAAAAGCAATGTCACTTTTATGCCTGAACCCTGCAAGTGGAATGGCAGAGAAATACCTTGTCCTTGCATTAGTGAGCGAAGCTGCAATTGAGGAGTTCCATTCAGATGTGAAGTGTGTTTGCAGATAGGAATTTGCATGGTGAAGGCCTGACGACAACTTATTAGGTGAGGGGATTAACTATGCTTCAGGGCAGGGGTGTCATACTCATTTTCACTGGGGGCCACATCAGCCTCGCTGTTGCCTTCAAAGGGCCGAATGTAATTTTAGGACTGTATAAATGTAGGAGTAGCCCCTGGTGAAAATGAGTTTGACACCCCTGCTTTAGGGGCTTTCTGAGAGTTAGCCATGCGGGTCAGTAATAGCAGCTGATGTCACCCTTTAGTTCAGTTTTTAAAGGTATTTAAGTATTTATTTTCTATTTTCCTGCTCAGGTTATCTGAAATACTTCAAACATGGGAAAGTTCCTGTTCCAGGAATAAATTTTGGTGAATATAAAATTTTAGACTTCATGTCTATGTGTGTCTTAAATAGGAGTTGTGCACATAACAACTTAAAACTTATATGTAGTCAACTCTTAGTGTATAAGAAAGTGGAAACTGGTTGATATTAGCTGAGTCTTGACTGCCATGTAAGAGTTTTGATGGAGTACACTGTATGATCATTAGAAAAGTCTAATGTATATGGAAAATACAAAAAAATGGGTTTGTAACAATGACAGTACTATAGTGATTTCTTATGGCATTGTATATTCTCTTGAGGATTATTCCTGAGTGCTTAGATTTCACATGACAAGAATAGGCCTAATTCTGTGAGCCATAGGAAGGATGAAGCTCAGTGTCTGGTAACTGTGCCTGGATCTTCTCTTTAGAACAGCAGTTGTGAGTAGTTGTGCTAATACATGTCAAAAACTTCCACTTCTTAGATCACTGGGGCACAGGATTTAATGGAAGTGGCTGGATGTTGCCAGTAACATTTACCTAACACGTGAAATGTGAAACATATGAAAATGAAAAGCTGTCCTGGAATTCTTTTGTTCTGGAAGGAAGTGATGACCTCTTTCTCCAGGAACTTGGTTGCCTCGTTGCCTTTGCCAGACTTGTCCCCTCTGCCAGATCTCAGTGTTCTGTCACCAGTCCTTCTGCCTGTAGTCAGGAGTGGGTTTCTCGTTGCTGCTAGTGAGTGTCTTGTAATGACTCACTGGGCTTGGTTATTGCCCAGTCTGCCTTCTGCTCTCCTCCTCCTCTTTCCTGAGTGCTTTTCTGTTTTGTAGGGTTTAAATGTGGCTCTCACCCATCTAACTTATAATGCAAAGATGCATATTTGCAGTGGATGTCAAGGAGAGATGTAATCTGTGCTGTCAAAAGTAGTTACTAGCACTGTGTTGTGTGCTGAACATCTACAGTAGCAGCAACCTCAGCACAGATCGGAGACATGCTCTGAGTCCTTTTCTTGACTGCTTCAACAGATAAGATGTGTTAAATTGTTTCCTTTTTAGTATCCTTTGCAATTGCTAAGACAGGGATTAAGTTTACAGTTTTAGGAACGTCTGTATCATCACCTATAAACAAATTTCCCTGGTAATCACTTAGACTTTACTTCCCTCATGGGCCTCTTTTTATGTTTATAAAAATGCCACTAACAATTTCTACTTTAATTTCCTTTTAATTTTCCTGTCTTTGCTTTGCTACACTTACACACCTGTAGATCTCTAATTTAATATATGAACGTAAAGAATAGCACCTTTATCTTCCACTATCAACAGCATAAAATTCATTCAGGTGAACTGAAGAGCCTCTTTTGCTGTTAATTTGCCCATAGCAAAGAAGATTCAGGCTCTTTGGCTTTGGACACTTTCAGCACCTGCTTCTATATAGACCTGGGCAGCAGGGATCCTATAAATTGGCTAAGACCTGGAGGTGATGCTGTTCCAATAATGGATTCTGCTGCCTTCCCAGCATGTTCATCACTATATATCTTCCCCTCGGCATCTGCAGTTTACCTGTTTGGGATAGGTGCAGTGGTGTACGCTGACGTAGCAAATGATTGTGGAACAACACTGATCTCAGAAAACAGCAGGGAATTACATCATTTCCAAGAGAAGAAGCACCCCATGCTCAGTAACCCTCACTTTAGGAGGTTGTCTGTGTTAAGGAAGGCAGGGTTTTCTTTGCTTTTTCAGGTTCCTAGTGCAATTCTGCTGTATTTATAGCTTCCTAGTCTCTTGTCAGAAGACCTCTTGATCAATCTCAGCATGGGTCTGCAGATTTCCTTCAGGTATTGCAGTTGCCATGTCTTTCCCTGGAACATAGGAACATAAAAAGTGTTGTGCTGTGCCAGACTAAAGGTCCATCTAGCTCACTATCTTGTCTCTCTGATAGTGGTCAAAAGCCTAGGGACATGTGTGATAGTGGGGCAGGTGCACAATTGTAGATCCCCTAGGTAATCTCTGAGAACCTCAGTTCATGGCTCTAGGACTTTCTGTTTCAGAAACAGTCATTTTGGATTTGGTACCTTTGATAGATTTTTCTTCCCTGAATATGTCCTCATGTTTGGCTATTTTTAGGCAAAACAGTAATTGTGTTGGAAGGATATGCAAATTTAATACCTCTTTACTTCTAGGCTGGCTGGATCTCCACAGAAAGGTAATGCAGCATAACAGTAACAAGAAAACTGAGGAAGCAAGAACATTCAGAAAGTGTTTAAAATACAGGATAATAGTGTCTCATAGAGTGTCCATTTTTTCATGGACAGATTAAAGAAGTCATCACACCTTTGCTAATGTTTGACAATTCTTTGGCATGAGTGTTACTTTTGTGATTCAGGGTGATGAAAAGTGAACAAGAATGAGAATAATCATGAATAACATTTTCAAGGGAATAATAGAAGTATCTATTAATGAAGCTATGCACAGGTTTTATTGACTTCATCTTTATGCTGTTGAATAGGAGACATTTCTTATTTTTTACTTACTAATGAAATATGTCACTTGCTACTTTCCCTCACCCCTTATTATTTTTTAGCAGATGAATAATCAAGGGGCATAGACAGTGCCAGTTAAGCTAAACTGGCTGTTCCCAGGATTGTGAGGTGGATGGGCAGCACCCTGGCTGCCCTGTGCAAGTCAGATCCACTGCTCAAGAGAGAAGTGGGGACATTTGCTTTTTCTGGTTCTCTCTTCTTCTTTTCCCATCTCTGAAAACTTCACTTTAAATGTAATCTGTACAGGGAGACACGGTTTTAGGCTTTGGTGGTTTTATAAAAGCTTTTGGCATTTTTTGTTTGAAGGACAGACAAAGGTTCAAGGGAGATTTCAGTTCTGTTCTTCTGACTTCCTGTTATTGCTTCTGGTCTCTCATTGACTTTTTCTGTGCTCTGTACCAGTTTAAAATATGCTTATTCTGTTTCTAAGCAGAGGAAAGCGCTTCTGAAATGCACTTTGTAAAGTGTCCTGTTGCAGTCCATGACACAATGCTATGGTTTAAAATAAAAATTCTCATCTAGCTCTCATCCTGCTGAGTTCCTATTGACTACACAGGAGTTGTGAAGGTGAAAGTTAATGTAGGATTTCACATACATTTTGGGGAGTAACATCTTTGTTTGCCATGATCCAGTCTACTGAGAATTCTACCACTTGGAAATGGATTTGTAATCCAGATGTACTACAAACCTGCTTCCTTGAGTTTTGAATTCTGCCATGTTTACATCAGGAGATGAGTTTATACTCAAGCATAAATGTTTCATAGAAAATAAAATTATTACAGGTAACCCTTAATCCTTTTCTAAGTGTTGGTGCCCGTTTGTTTTTTAAGTGTGTGTTTTTGTGACTTTTGTAGTGTATCAGAGTGACAGGAAAGGAGTGAATTTCAATTCAATTTTTTTACTTTTTTTTTCCTCTGAGGCAGATCAGCTCCTAGAGCTTTAATGCATTAGCTGAAATCTGTGGTTCACATATATAACAGAGCTGATTGCACCCTTATCTGGGGACTAAAAGTGCTCTGTAACTTCCTGGGATAGGTATTGCTGAAAATACATTGGCTGGTCTTGTTCTGTTTGCAGGCCTTTGCCTTCAGAAATCTTCTATTTGAAAATAATTGTTGGTAAAGTTAAGTATCAGACATTTTAGCTAAGTATCAGATATATTAGCTGTGATATTAGGCTTGGAAAGGAGTAAGTAGACTTAAAATAACAAAACAAGCAACAAGCTCCTTAAAAAAACCCTACCATTCCCTCCGCAAGAACCCAGACAGCTGCATGTCCAAGGATGCAGAAGAACACTTAACCAGTGATGTACTATATCTTGAGAAGAATTGAGCAATCAGTATGCTATTCTAGCAAATGACCCATAAATACAATTAAAATTCCTGGGAGAATATGGCTCAGACTAGTCCAGTTCTACATTACGAAAGATTTATTAGTGTATGTTGGCAGGAACTTCTAATGTAGTTACAGAGTTTACAAGTATAAAACACCCCGACCGGTGCTGATTGTATGTATGGACCTGGCATGCAATAAGCTTTGGTGGATTAAATATTTTCCTAGTATAACTGTGTCATAGCAAATCATCCTTATCAACTAGTATTTTAAATCACCATGTAATTTGTTAAAACAGCTAATATATGTCAGAGAGAGTATGTGTAGCAGCTTCAGATAACAGAAGTTTAAGTTTAGTTGAAAGAGCAACAATCAGTATGGTAGTTTCCTTTCTCCTGTTATTTTTCATGGCTTTATTGGTGCTTGTTTAGCTCTGTGCTTTCTGATGCTTTTCATCCTCTTATATCTACCCATGTCCAGATTAAGCTTCTTTTGATATTCTCTGTCCTTTTCTTCTTCCTTTAAATTACATCCGCCTCTGGTTCAGCCTCCTCTCTGTGCCATTCCTGTCACTTCCATTTTTCCTGCAGGTGCAAATCTCCTCATCTCCTCCATTATGTACTCTTCCTTTCATTTTTTTGATGTTTCTGGAATGTTACTGGTCTCAAAGAACTCCTGCTATTCTCTCCAGCTCACAGAACTTTGTTCCCTTGTTTCTTAACACTGCCTCATATATGGTCTTTTCTGTGGACAGTGTTACCTCCAACAATATCCACTCTGAATTTGGGTCAAGGAAGTTGGTACTTCTGTGCTCTTGTTCCTAAGCTCTCCCTGCTCCTAGCACTTTATTTTTTTTTTTATTTTATTTTTTTATTTTTTTACACAATAGAATTTCCTTCTGCCTGCCTTTCTAACACTTCTATGGTCTGCATGCACACAACTACCTATTCACATCTCCCTCTCTGACTTTGACTTGCAACTTTCCTCCATTCGTAATTTCTTGCCCTTCAGTTTCTGTACGGATAACTATCTGACTCTGTAGCTGTCCTGGTGCTGATGTTTCTCATTTGAATTGTATCCCATGTGCCAAATCAGCACATACTTGAGTTGGTCTTCTCTGAGCACCATGTTCTCAAAGTTCCTTTTCTGTGATAACTATTTGAACTTTTTCAGCATTTTGATTCTTTCTCCAAGAATGGGACTTCTGTAAAAACTCTGTTTTGTCGATCTTAATGACTTGTTTTCTACTCTTATTTCCTTTATTCCTCTGTATTTTCCTCTGTCTGCTTATCAGTTCCCTTTAGTCTCTATGTTTTTGTTCTTATACAGTTCCAAAAACCTTCTGACAATTCATGGTCCTGGCTGACTCTCAGTCTTCACTTTCTCAGTTCCTAATGCCATCTGCCATGCTTCAGAGATACTGCTGACTAACTCGGGTGAAAAATCTTTTCGTTCTCCTGACTTTCTATAGTTCTGTAATCGCTGGGATTTTTGTCATCTGAGTATCTTTGCTTGCAGTTTTGTCTGTTCTGTATTTTTTATTAATCATATATCCCTCCATTCAGCTCATCTATTCCCCCCTTTTTCCATGTGAGCTTCTTAAAACTAAGGTCAAAATTCAAGCTTCCTCCTTGTTTTCTGAAACAGATATTAAGATTTCGTTTTGTAATTTCTGAACCTGTTCCAACCAACCTATCCCTGTCCCTATACACCTTCTGACCTTCTGCTGTTCTTTTTTATTCATTTCTGTTTCTCTCCTTGAACTCCTTCTCATACACGAGAAATATGTCCAAGTCTCCAACATTAAGAAAAGACCAACACAAACCAACCCTAAACTTCAGAAGTTTCTTTTCACCAGATTCATGTCCTAACCCTAGACCTCTTCCATCTCCCCACCTCCTTGGTATGCTTTGTAAAATTGTCTTCATTTCTTGTCTTCCAATGCCTCTCCAGAGCTGCGCACTTGTGGTTTCTGTTTTTTGCTCTGAAATTTAGCTCCTTAATGTTCCACTTGACTTCTTCCTGGAGGAATTCCAGGCTAGTCCTTTATTCTCCTCCACTCCATCTGTCATCTCTCTGCAATGCTATGCTATAGTCTTCACTAAATTTTGTTGTTCTTAGACATTTTGTCCTTGTTGTTTCTCTCTCTCTTCAGACTCAGTTTCTTATTGGGTGGGTCTTCCTCTCCCCCTCCTCTTTCTGTATGGAGGTGTGTGTTTAGATCTCTGAGGAATGCATCTTCAGCCTTTGCATCCAGCTCCACACCTTGCTTCAGATGACGATCTTTTTTGAAGGCATCGCTATTTTATTTTTTAGTGGTCTTCTCCCATTCCAGTTAAACTCTACCTATCTCAGAAATTTTTCTTAGTCTTCAGTGGTCTCCAGAAAGAGTTCCTGGATTTTTTTTTTCTTTCCTGATGTGCTCTTCTTGCTCTATGTAGTTCTGAGGTCTGACAGTTCCTATTTGTCCATGTAGCCATAAATCAGATTGAAGCCCTGCTCATCTCAACACCATGATTTATAATCTCACCTGCCTGTCTGAGTTTAGTAGCTAGAGCTTTGCTTCACTTGATTACTGGTGTTAATATCATCTTGGCTTATCACTCTGCCTACATCACCTGCTTTTTGAAGTCTGTTTACCCATCTTCTCAAAGACAAACTCCTAGTCTTTCTTTTAAAAGCTTTACAACTTGCCTTTTCCTTTCCAAGAGAGACATTTTACCGCAAAGTTGATTTTTGTGTTTGCTTTACTGGCAGTATCGGTTTTGATTTCCCAGGTGCTATTTATCACGTAGTCGTTTGTGTACTTTCTCTTACTGCACCCAACCTTTGTTGAAGCTCCTCCTCAAAACTCCTTCTGTAGTCCATGAAGTTAACTATAACCTGTTAATGACTGGGCAGGTGTGTTGTGTGCATCTTATTATATCTAGGTTGTCAAGTATTCTTAACCTGGGGCTATTTATTGTTTGTATACCTACAAGCTATAACATGTCTTTTAAATTATGACTATTGAAATAGTTATACAGTTATTTATTTGAATTATTGACATATATCATCATGCATATGTTTGCAGCTTGTATGTCAATGGAGTTCACAGACACTATTTTTCTTTCTCCACACATGCTTACACATATGTATTTAATAACAATCCAAGTTGAAGAAAAGGTAGGCAGAATTTGCGGGTGTCTGAAGGGTGCTTATGAAATGCAATACAGATCAGCAAATGGTTATGATTTGTTTACCTACATTGAGATTGCGCCCAGAAGAGAAGCCTATTCTACTGAGCCTGCTACAAACTTGTAATAAATGAAAGATGATCCAAGTAACTTGGGGCATAATGTTCAAATGATAAGGATTTTCTTTTTAGTGTTCACCACAAAATTTTCCATTCTTTAATGAAAGGAGATGGTGGTGTTTTGGCAAGGAAGCATATGAAGACCATCTGCTGGATATTGTTTTTCATCATGGTGTTTGTAATTGTTTTCACTTTAGAGCAGTATAGTGAAATACAAGTAATGATATGTAATTCAAAAATTTCATTACTTGTGTTGTGTCAGTAAAACTTGATATCTAGTAATTTCTGCTATTTTCTTAAAATACTGAACACTGGGGACATTTAGACCAAGGAGATGGAGTTTGAAAGGTGAAATTTAATGTGATACTAGTTATCTAATAAATACATAAATAATCAGGTAAATACTATGCTTATGGGAAAGGTTAAAAAAAATTTTGCTTTGGAAATTTTCCTTACTAAAATATGAATACAGTTCTGAAAATGGACAATGAACATGGAACACTCTTTTCTTGCAGTAAAATCCTTTCATATAGAAGCACCAACAAAATATGTATCAACTGGTAATGCTGTGATCACATTTACTTTCTACTTTATAGTAATACTTGTCCCTTTCCAGAAGTTATGTTCTGTAATTTCAATATAAAACACACTATTGAAGGCATGTCAGTTGTTTCTAACTTTTAGTTTGTTTCTATTGTCAAGTGTCTGGATGAGTCTAGAACAACAAGGTCATGGAAATAATGTTTAAAGCTTCCAGATTACAGCAGACAAGCAGTCTATAAAAGTCTAATTCTTAGATCTCTGAGAGGTAGGAAGACACATTGAACCGCTATTTATATTTCCTATTTACCTTAGATTCTTTGGCAGTACATTTCAAATTCCTGAATGTGTATCTTGTGCACTTCTGCTCTCTAGACTTTTAAACTATGCAAATCCCTTGTTATCTAGTTCATTGTTGTGATCACTTTCCCAATATATTTTGAGTGTGTCTTTGACATGAAAATTCTCTTTACAGTGCAGTATTTTATTCCCTGGGCAGAAGTGATGTACAAGTAACTGCGAACTTGGAATCTGAAATCTGTTTATTTGCACTGTTATTTCTCAGAATGCATTATCAGTTTCCTTATCTCACTTATTTCTTATTTCTTTTCTGCTCTTCCTTCTCTCCTCCTCTGCTGCCTCAGCTTCTGGACTGTTTACTGCTTTTCTTAATCAATGTGTGAATTAATTAAACTACCTGAACTTTCAGATAGCTGGTCATATCATCAGTGGCTTGCACAACATAATTATTTTTTATCTTTGTGAATAGAGTGGCTCTTAACTCTTTTCTCTGGCATTGCCCTCCCTGGTCACCATGGCTTACTTGATGACCTGAGACAGATGAAAAGATAATAAAAAATGCCATTGTCTAATTATGAGATGGAGAGTGTTTATTTTCTAATACTGTGACTATATAGACAGTGCAAAAGGTCTGTTCATTTCCATTAAGATAACTGTCCATTTGCACGGAACAGAACATTTTGAGTGATACAAATCTATGTTTTTCAATCACGTCTTGTTAACAAAATCTTTCATGTCAACAAAATTGTGTAGGTCACACTAAATCTTTGGAGATGAAAAGTAGTGGCTCACCTGTTCTGGATTTTCTATTGAAGTTACTCTCTGAGGATGTAGATGATGTGGGAACTCTTCAGACTAAACTCTACATTTAAAGTTATACATTTTGGCAAAGACAGACTTGTCAGTTGTCTTCAAGGAAGATATTTACAAGTTTCAGTTAAAAAAACCACAAGCAAATAAAACACAATCTTCTTTTCTCTTCTGGAGGACAATAAGTCGCATAGAAGACAACTCGCAAGGACCACAAGGAATCTATTTTAATTTTTTGGGCATGCAACAGAATGGTTTTCTAAGGTATTCTAATGATGTTCTAAGTGATCTTTTTCCTGACAATGGATGACAAAAAGGCCATACTATTTTATAACATCTCAGATTTGGTTCAGTCAGGCTACCTTCACTGCTAGTAAAGCAACAATATTACTAGTGTTGGCAAAATTGTTTGGGGGGTTAGCGATGAGCTTGGTTACATAGGAATGGTCACAATCGAAGTTAACAGTCCATCTAGTTTACTCTCTTCTCTCTGGATAGTCCTAATTGGACTCTCCTAAGTCTCAACAATTTTCAACCCATCTTCAGTGATGCTCAGTCTACTTAAGATCCTGCTTATCCTGTGGAAATGCCCACTTCTTAACTATTAGAAAAGTTGATGATGATGTCATCTCTAGTCAAGATGATTCAGATAGGTGACAAAAGTTTTATGGAGTTAATCAGAGTTTAGAGTATCTTTGTCCTGCAACATCCTTCCTGTTGCCTTGATTAATCCTTGGATTGTGCTTGTAGAGAGTGTTTGTCAAATACAACTGAAAATTGTGGGTAGCTCTGAGACTGAACATTATATTGGTGTTTCTGAGAGAGCGAGTTAATTTATTATTGATTGTGCTGGCTTGTGATGTCCAAAAAATGGTGATGTTTTGAACTATGGTTGGCATACATTTGTATGTAAAAGATGCAGACTCCAGACTACATCGTTTTTGTGGCTGTAAAGGAAGAGAAAAACTCGCTCTCTTGTGTTGTAGCTGCTGTTAAAACAGGTTCTGATAAGTTGTTCGTGACCTCTTCTTTGCACTTGCTACTTCCACATCAGTAGCTGCTGCAAGAAGACTGCCTTGTGTGATTCTTCTCCCTGACCCTGTTTCTAGGTAGAGAAATCTGAAAACATGTCGTCTTTTCTGGGCTGAAGCAGATCCTTTGAGATGGCAATTGTATCCAGCTTATAAGGAACTAGCAATTAACATAATTTACTTTTCTCAATTTGCTGCCCAGCAGGTAATATCCTCTTGCATAGTGGGATAAATCCAGCCCGTTTAACTTCTAACTACACTTAAATAATGCTGTTATCCTGGATCTATTCTCACCTGGCATTGGGCCAAGAGAAAGTGTAGGCAAGCTAGAAGTCAATCTCATTTGGGCTTTGGAAAAAATCTTCGTGTCCATCTTCATGCTGTTGGGCTTCTCTGTAGTAGTTGACATAGCTATTGCTAGGAGGCAACAAAAGAAGATTTCAGCTAATGAGACTGCACTAGCATGACATAAGACATTCAAATAATAACCACGGAAGAAAATATAACCATGCCTCAGCTTGAAATCTGTGCTGTTCTGGTCTCCATAACTTTGAAGTATTTGACAGTGTAGTAAAGAAAAATATGAAGCAAAGGGAATAAAATCTCAGTCATACAGATGTGACCCAACTTCAACGCTTAACGAGCAGCAATTGTATAAATATTAGCTTACAAATCCAGCAGATGTGGTATGATAGGAAGGGGAGAAGTTATAGGAATCTCAACATGACTGAAAATGTTCAAAGAAAACCAATGACCTAAGTTCATTGTTCAGGTTTTGTAAGGCACTCACCTCATTTAGGCATTTCTGATAATTTTACTCTGAGGCACACAATACGTGACAAACACAGCTGTAATTAAATGCAGGTGCTAAAAGAGGTACCAGAAAGAATTTAGAAGTTCGTTATTTCGTTATTATATCCAATGCTCCTACAGGCTTATCCAGCCTTTTGAGTGGGAACTTCCTCCCTCCCCCATTTTTTTTCTATCTCGTTTAAATAGAAGTCTTGACTTCATTTGGATAGGTGTATGAATAATAGCTAACATAACAGAGTTGCTTTGCAAATGTAAGTAATGTTTCTACCTAAAATGGCTAGTCTACGAAAGAAGATTCTGTATCATATGATAAGGAAATACTTTAGTGTTTATGTATTCATTTATGCATCAGTTCATAGTGACTGTATTGTACATGATGGTATAGAACCAGCACAGGATGCCTCAGTGTAGATGAACACAGGAATTACATGTATTAGTGAGAATTTACTTGTCTGTAAAACTGCTTTGTTTTATTTGTGTGTGCGTTTTCTGCTTGTTTCATCTCATTAAATTTGTAACGGTAGTATATTCTTAGATTTAGTGTCTGCAATGATTGTTGATGTTTATATGTTACAGGAATTGCATTATAACGTTAAATGTGTGCTCAGTCTCAGGTCAGTAGCAAATCAGTTCTTTGGAGCCAATTCTGATTAGTGCAATTTTTAGCAGCATTGCAGAGAATGGTATTTCTTTATTGAGTCATGCTAAACAGTATGTTGGCTTTTGCTATAAAAAGAGAGAAGAGGGAAAAAGAGACAGAGAAGGACGTTTTTATGCATATGACATGCAGCCCTGGGGAAGATGCAAATCTGGAATGAAAGCTAATTGCTTTCTACTTTGTTGCATAGCTTGAACTATGGAACAGAGCTGACCAAAAGCAATACGTGCTTCATGTTAACTAGTAGTGATAACTGCAGAAAGGTGCCACAAAACCAGTACAATCAAAGGGACATTTAAAAAAATAGTTATTCAAACCTTACAGAACAGACTTATAGCATTATAAATATGTTTTGATGGGTCTTCCTTGACAGGTGGATAGAGGGGAAAAAGATGGTACAGTGTAGCTAGTAGAATGGAAAAGCAATTATACATCAGAATGATTTCATTATGATTTCATCAGAAAGATAAAATTTACTGCACTTGTCACCTCAAAAGATTGCTAAATATGATTATGTGTAATACAAGCAATTAAACACAATAATATTAAAAAAAAAAGAAGTTTGGTTTGTTTTGGTTTTGTTCCCTCCCCCTGTGCTTGCCTTCAGAAAGAGAAAAGAATTGTAGCATCTAACTTGTGCATTAAACAGATTGTGCATTAAATCAGTTTTGTGTGACTGTGTCTGCTCAAGGACATTTTAAAGGACAAGGCTGAACATGGCAGTCACCAGTGATTTGCCTCCTGCAACAGGGAGGCATCCATCTACAGAGAACAGCTTTTTAGCCATTTAGGTTAATTGTCTTTACAAGATATTTCCAGTGTGCTCTTGGCAGCTTCTGAGTTCAAATAACTCACTTTTCTATATTTTTAATCATGCCATCTTTATGAAATGTCAAGCTGAACTTAACCAAAATGATTTCAAAAATAGAAATGTTGTGTAATCGGTCTGTGAAATAAAGACTGCACAAAGCAATAATGCTGGAATATCTTTGAACTGAGAAGGTGATCCTGGTGTGGATGTGATGTCTGGATGAATGTTTAGAATTTCATTACAGACCATTTGAATGGTGAATACACAAGGTTTCTACCACTAACTTTATGATAAGATCTGTAAACTGAAATGAATATATTACAGAGTTCAATTTTTTAAGTCTATGTAATTATTGATAATCTAAAATAACTAAAATAATTCTATAATACAGTTTTATATTTTTTAAAGGAATGCAGTATTCAATGTTTTATGCTGACAGGCGTTCCTTAGTTCCAGATGGCATTTGAGAATTATGTAGGTTGTCTAATCAAGTGGCTTATATGACGAAGTAATTAATACCATGATTATTTTCCTTATGAGTCAGCAGGTGTGTCATATGCATAATTTCTAGCATGGAAAAAATAAAAATGGCTTCTGCTCTGTTATGTATTTTACAGAAAGGAATATGCTGAAAAAAGGATTCTTTTTGGTTATGTTGTGCTTCATGCTGTGGATGTATTAAGACTGTAATTAAAAAGGGAAAGGGTTTTACCTGAAGGTTTAAAAACCCTGAAAAATGGTTTCGAATATTAATACTCCTTGTAGATGATTTTTTTGGTTGTATTTCAAAGAAAAGCAATCATCCCCTTTATTGAAAACACTCATCAAATATCAGAGGCAGAAAATAAAAGTAGCCAAATATGAAGAAAGTTAGATAGAAAGAAGGATTAAGAAAAGAAATAATTTCTAGTTTTCTTTATAAAATGAAAATTTTAGTATTATGCATTTTGACTTGTCTGTTAAAAATATATTAGCACCAAATATCTTACCCGTGGAGCAGAGTACCTACCAAGGGAAGGACAGAGACATTAATTGCAACTATTTAATAATTTCCTATTGTCCTAACAATTTCCTGTTTCCCAATGTCTATTTATTGCAATACTATTATTTCATTTACTGTAGCAATCAGCACAGATGATCTTCAGTAAATATTTGTGCAGTATTCAGGTAGCTTTTACGATATATGCAACAGTGTCTTTTAAGATTATGTATTGGTTTTCCTTTTTTAGTGAATACCTGTAATAAATGTATAGATAACTTCAAATCTGTGTATTGTCACTTAGACTTCAATCTACCTTCTTGTCATCCAGTAAATGAGAAGTATGTCCTAATTCCATTGAGAAATATAGCGAAGTTCTACAAGTGTATGTGTCTACGTTAGCACATAGTATTTAAAACTGCGTGTCATACGCCTTTGTATGGATCTGCCTTTGAAAGGAGTTGCTTTCCTCTTCTTTCCACTTTATCATCTACCCATGATGGAAGTATAGGCAGTTTATGAGCACTATAACTGAAAACATACCAATACTTCTGTCATAAAACGACATTTCTTAGCTTTTCTAAATGTACAGTTTCTCCATTAATTAAATTTATCCAAGGTGTGGAAGGACAGTGCACTGTTCTGGGAAGTGACAGGTTTAAGGTTCAACCTCTTTGCAACAGGTTATGAATTGTGGTTAGTGCTGTATCATAGCTAAAGAGGGTCAATTTGGGAAACATGTCGGGAGGTCATTTATCTACCGTTAGAATATCCTGGGTAGCAAGCTTTAGCAATAAGTAGGTGGAAAGGGCACTTGAGACATTTGTTTCCAGTTTCTAAACCATGGGCCTTTTTTTTCATCTGAACCTACACACAGTTCCTGGCTACAGCTGCAGCATCACGTTATACTCTGATAAGCAGGTTGTTGATCTAAGGGTTGAAAATCAGTACCACTAGAACTCATGGTGACCTTCTTCCTTCTTGACTGCATACCAAAAAGTAGATGCCAAATGTCTTTGAAGGCTATTTATTTACTTTTAATTTTGTTCATCTTCAAATATGTGTTACACTGTTATAACCTGTGGTTGCGCCCTAAAGGATGCAGAGGATGACTCTACTGTCTGCTTTTCTATTGTCATCAATGTGTTTAAACTTCTAGTACGAAGAGACAAAAATAGTAATAACTGTATTTATAAGACTCTTTCATAAAAATAGATTTTCCTGTGAAATATGTGCAGCAGATGCTGCTGTGTGGTGAAGGTCATTTCAGCATTCATTTGGAAAATGCAAGAGGTGAAATCCTGGACTGAGCAGAAGAGTTGTGGAGCCCTAGTCTCTAAGGAGCTTGTGGTTTCCACGTGAAAGCCTCAGCTTTTTCTTGCTCTTTTATCCCAGATGCATTATTTGGTCTACTGTGCTTGCTGATACTTTATTGCTTTAGGGAAATAGTTTTGTGCCTGCATTTTAGGTAAACCATTGTGTGATAACTATATAAACCCATGAAATATTAACAAATATAATTAAAAAGAGAGTGAAAGGTTGTTTATAAATATATGGCAAGTTTATTGCACTTCAATTACAGCTTCACAGAAGTGTAGTTCCACTGGCTTCTGTGGCATTGGTCTTGAATTAGGCCAACAGAAACAAGCCCAGTATGTTTATTTTTATGTAAACTTTGTCCAGTTAAGTTGTCAAGGCTGTGCACTGTAAAACTATTACAAAGTATTAATATACGTTGGTTTGATGTCAAAAAACCACTTTATGCCTCAGTGTTGTTTTTTATCAATCTGTTGTTTCCTATCATAATCTCTTCACATGGGTACCTGTGCAATTTCCTAAATCAAATGACTTAGCACTTCTGTAGTACTTTACACTTCTGAAATGCTGTGTGAATATTAATTATGGCACAGAGCAGCCTGGTGAGGAAGGTAGACAAGTAAGTATTATTATCCCTATTTTACAGATGGGGAAGCTGAGGCACAGAGATTAAGTGACTTTCCCAAGGCCAGACAGCGAGTCAGTGGCAGAGCCAGGATTAGCACTCGGGGACTGCCTGGATCCCTCTCCCATGCTCTGAACAGTAGAGCACAGTGTTCACTGGACTCAGCGAGCAACTCATTGCAATAATGGACAGTTCCAAGGACTCGTACCTGGTCAGTGTGTCCACACATTTGTTTGCAGACTGCTCCACTATGCCAATATGGTTTGAATACCTCAGTCCTAGCAGATTTATGTACTATGTAAAATTTTTGACCTTCATCATCTTCAGATGGGGTAAAAGGAAGAAGTGGTAGAATTCTGACATAAGCATGGCATGACTGTGAAAAACATTTAGTTTTCATGCCTTATCCTGCTCCAGCTGAAACTGGTGGGCAAAACTGCACTGGATTCATGGCTTTGAGGATGTTAGTGTGGAGGTTCATGGTTGCTTAGTACATTAAAAGTCATCCAGAGCGTGAATTCTGTCTTCCGTGACTTGTTTTATGGTTAGTCTTGCTTATACTTTCAGTTTCAAACTCTCATTTATTGCAACATAGTTTCCGTGACGTGCTAATA
>VWYH01010736.1:769779-783614 GCA_013399365.1 Pampusana beccarii
TGTAAACTTTGTCCAGTTAAGTTGTCAAGGCTGTGCACTGTAAAACTATTACAAAGTATGAATATACGTTGGTTTGATGTCAAAAAACCACTTTATGCCTCAGTGTTGTTTTTTATCAATCTGTTGTTTCCTATCATAATCTCTTCACATGGGTACCTGTGCAATTTCCTAAATCAAATGACTTAGCACTTCTGTAGTACTTTACACTTCTGAAATGCTGTGTCAATATTAATTATGGCACAGAGCAGCCTGGTGAGGAAGGTAGATAAGTAAGTATTATTATCCCTATTTTACAGATGGGGAAGCTGAGGCACAGAGATTAAGTGACTTTCCCAAGGCCAGACAGCGAGTCAGTGGCAGAGCCAGGATTAGCACTCGGGGACTGCCTGGATCCCTCTCCCATGCTCTGAACAGTAGAGCACAGTGTTCACTGGACTCAGCGAGCAACTCATTGCAATAATGGACAGTTCCAAGGACTCGTACCTGGTCAGTGTGTCCACACATTTGTTTGCAGATTGCTCCACTATGCCAATATGGTTTGAATACCTCAGTCCTAGCAGATTTATGTACTATGTAAAATTTTTGACCTTCATCATCTTCAGATGGGGTAAAAGGAAGAAGTGGTAGAATTCTGACATAAGCATGGCATGACTGTGAAAAACATTTAGTTTTCATGCCTTATCCTGCTCCAGCTGAAACTGGTGGGCAAAACTGCACTGGATTCATGGCTTTGAGGATGTTAGTGTGGAGGTTCATGGTTGCTTAGTACATTAAAAGTCATCCAGAGCTTGAATTCTGTCTTCTGTGACTTGTTTTATGGTTAGTCTTGCTTATACTTTCAGTTTCAAACTCTCATTTATTGCAACATAGTTTCCGTGACGTGCTAATACGACTCAGAACATTACCAACTGAAATTAAAGTTCTAGTCTTTAGTCATCATGAGAGAGTGGAGTGGATCTGCCACTGTTTTTACTTATATTGTGATAAAGCTTACCTCTCAATGTGATCGACCTAATTGCACTGAACTACTAGTGAGCCCTTCCTCCCCTTCTCCTCTCCTCTGAGCTAGTACAGGAATCACTGAAATTACTTCTAGACTAAATGCAGTGTGACTCTTGTACTGCTAAGTGCAAGGTGGCTTTCATACTGCTTCCTGGGAAGTGAGTGTATGGTGCAAAGCCTGTTTAATTGGACTTTGCTCAGAGTTTGACAAGTGAATTGGCAACAACACAATACTCCCAATTAAGCTGTTTTTCCCTGTAATATTAATGAAATAAACCCACTTCTGAGAATGAGGCAAGGCTGAGACTTGCTGTGACATTACACGAAGAGGAGGCAGGGAAGAAAAAGATTGCCAGAAGCTGAAAATTGAACACATGGGAAAGGAGAAGTCAAAGTGTATGAGCATATTTTGATAAATATTAATGAATTAATTTGTATTTAGTTTACTTAGATGATCTGTAAAGGCTTTAAACTGTCCAACAATTTATTATTTTCTCCGTTGTAGAATTTCCTCTAACATTGCTTCCATAAGGCCTTTTCAGGATCAGTAAAATGCTGATGGCTGTGCCTAATGTTAGAGTAGTGCTACTTCTGATGTGGCTGTAATACTTGGCCTTTGGCATCCTGCCTGACTATGCACCCAGGACCCTGGCATCACGCCAGCGTGGCAAACACCCCAAGTTACGTCCAACTCCTTAAAATAATGGATTCATTTTACCTAAGATGATTGAATGGTTTGTGCGAAATGATACTGCCCTGGTACATTTTAACAGATTATTAGCTAATTCTAAGTTATTTAAAAGACAAAACAGTTTCACATTGTCAGATTTTAGTTACATACTAGGATCTGTGGGAAAGCTCTAATAAAGACACTGTAACACTCTCAGTCTTTCTTTAACAGCCCACATGCTTGGTGCTGACACATTCCTAGGATTTTTCTGTATAAGATAGCTACAGCATAATGGCTATTTTTAAAAAGAGAGGAGCCTGAAACAAAACCTTATATCCAGAATACACAACATCCAGCTCTAGATGTGAACCTTGTTGCCTGAGGCATCTGCTCTTTAAGAAGAGGTGCTCATGTAGTGTAATTTCCTGTTATATTCTATTTATATATTTAGCATGTAACAGCAGTATTCAAGTCCCCTTGCTTCAGACTTCCATTAAACAACAATTTTTAATATGGACATTAAGCAGTTCTAGTTCTAATGTCACTCACAGAATCACAGAATGTTAGGGATTGGAAGGGACCTCAAAAGATCATCCAGTCCAATCCCCCTGCCGGAGCAGGAACACCTAGATGAGGTTACACAGGAAGGCGTCCAGGCGAGTTTTGAATGTCTCCAGAGAAGGAGACTCCACAACCCCCTGGGCAGCCTGTTCCAGTGCTCTGTGACCCTCACTGAGAAGAAGTTTCTTCTCAAATTTAAGTGGAACCTCTTGTGTTCTAGTTTGAACCCATTACCCCTTGTCTTACTGTTGGTTGTCACTGAGAAAAACCTGGCTCCATCCATGTGACACTCACCCTTTACATATTTATAAACATTAATGAGGTCACCCCTTGGTCTCCTATTCTCCAAGCTAAAGAGCCCCAGCTCCCTCAGCCTTTCCTCATACGGGAGATGCTCCACACCCTTAATCATCTTTGTTGCTCTGCACTGGACTCTCTCCAGCAGTTCCCTGTCCTCCTTGAACTGAGGGGCCCAGAACTGGACACAATATTCCACTCACTAAAACCCTTTCACTAATGACAGTATATATTTATGACATCATGATTAATTGATGTTTTTGTACAACTCATCCTTTTTTCTTCATCGTCATTTACTGGAAACCACTCTAAATCATGTTGTGAAATATAGGCTGTATTTAGAAACTCTTTTTTTACAATTGGTGATGTCAAACTCATAGTGAAGCCAGTATTTGTTTTAGCCCAGCATCCAGTGCCCTGGATCCCAAAAGATTTCTCTACTTTGGGAAATGTGATTTTTTTTTTTTTTTTCGTTTTTTCCTTGTCAGAAGTTACCAAAATCACTAGGTTCTGTACCTTTTTTAGCCTGAGCACAATACACTAATTTATCACATTTACAGTGCAGTAGAATGAAGTTAAAATGCATATATGACTACAGAATAGAATTAAACATGAACTATATGTTGCTAAGGAAGAATAGCTTTTCTGTCTTCTGCTATTATTCTGTGCTATCTGCCTTTATTTTAATTACACTTTAGTGTTTGTAAAGAAAAACATAAACTTTGTGATTCACCAGTAAATGAACCCAGTTTTTTTAACAGTATTGAAGTTTTATTTCTTACCATGTTGTCACTGTATATTACTCTCCAGCTCTGCCAAAGTATAAGGGTTGTTAGTGCTAATAATTTGAGAATTCTGCATGTAGCTCAGAATCCTGGTCTAAAGACAAAATAAATGTGCAGTCCCTTTCTTAAAGAGTACAAGAATAAAGCTGCCTCAACCAGACATTTCTTCTCTCATCTCTTTCATTGTCCTATTGACTCATGTTTTTCTTAGTTCCCAGTAACCAGTTCTCACTCATCATCTTGTGGGTTTTAACAGGAGAATGTCTTCATATCGAAGTTGGCTGTAATCATACCTCAATAAAAATGGATGCGTAAGAAACAGTTTTAAATAAGGAAAATTAAACTCTTAAAAACTTTTTTATTCCTGAGTAGGAAGAGTAAATAAATAAATATTGAAAGCATGTTTGTTTCATAGTACTATACAATCTTGCCAATAGTTTCCAAATGCGAAGCAGCTTACCTGGCCCTTGTTCTGTTTTGCAGAGAAATGATGAAGAGGCTGTTGTGGACAGAGGTGGAACTCGCTCCATTCTCAAAACACATTTTGAAAAGGAAGATCTAGAAGGTGAGAGATTATTTTTCTCTGCATTACATTCTCTCTTTCTTCTGAAAGTACTGAAATGCAATTCCGGTGTGTAAACTTACTGATTTGAGTAGGGATGCAGAAGTGAACAAGATAGTAGAATCTCGTAATTTATTTTAAAAAGAGAGATATTACACATTTCTGACAGCCCTGCTCAGATGTAGGTGATGGTGGAAAGAGTTTGCCAGTTTTTAGTGATCTAAAATCAAGTCCTGTAAATGTGCATGTGTGACTTCAGATAAGTCTTTCTGCCTTTATGTTTCCAAATATGTAAATGCAAACAGGACTGATGATTTATTACTTATAATGGCTTCTACACTTGCTTTACCATCCTCATGTAGTTGCTTAGCCACATCTTCAGCTGAACAAAAACATTCTGGAGTGTCAGAGACTGGTCAGATACTTGATGATATACACTGCAGAAAACACCTAATGCCACCATGTAGAAGAAAGTGAGAAGTTTTAAGAACTGTTTCATTATACTGACCTAATAATTCAGATGGTCTCTGAATGGGTAACATTTCAGTTTGTTTAGTAGATTCCAAACCTATTCTGATTACTACTGTACTTACACTCTTACATTGAGGTGTGTGACCACCCAAGTCACAAGTATTGGATAAAACTGAATTTCTGTTGCACATGTGATATGCCATCCCTGACACTGGAAATGCTGATTTTAATTGTTAGCTTCTTGTGGTGGGACACAGAAAGTTCTTTGTCATACAGAGTCACAGGAACTAGCCTTCCCCTTTTCTCTCTGGCTGAATTTTGCGTTCTGTGCTATTGATGATTTAGTGTGAATGTCAACATGATGATACATAGCAACTCCCTGTTACTGCTTCCCTCAGCAGTGCCTCAAAAAGCAGACATGGCTGCATTTTGAGAGGGGCCTGGCTGTGTCAGTCTGTATGAGATACTCTCTCACAGAAGGATGGAAAATGTTACACAGTGTAGCATGTGTGAGGTAGGTAGCTCTCCGCTCAGTCTGGGGCAAGTCTGAGCACATGCAAGCGTAGATCTCAGGTAAGATGTTTCCAGGGTGGCACTTAGGGTTTTGGTGTCTCCATGGTNACTCGGCCTGGGGCAAGTCTGAACACATGCAAGCATAGGCATTTAGGGTTTTGGTGTCTCCATGGTTAAGTCTCTGCCAGTGGATCAGGCTGGCAGACAATTTTGGACTTAGGCACACAGCCCCCTTTTTGAATCTTGCACTTGGTCTTCTGTAGTCTTCAGTCCCTTGATCACATCCTTGGACAAAGTAAAGGTATTGTATTTGGTATCCTTAGAGAAACACCTGAGAGAAGAATGGGGGCTCCCTTCCTTCTGCTCTCCATGATACTGATTCACAGAGATTTTTGTGGGATGAGCCTACCTCAAAAATGGCGTTTTGTTGAGTCATTTTACTGATGGTGGTAAGGTGACATATTATTGTCAAAACAGACAGCTTTCTGGAGGGTGACATCTTTAAGTTCAGTCACATTCAAGTGTTAAGTCAATCAGAATTACTATGATGTTCCTAGGATATTATAAATAGAAATTGGAACATGAGAATGACCCCCCAATCTGTTGATCAATTTAAATTGTTTAGAACACTGAACAATTCTGTAGCTAGCCAATGAGCCTGCTTTTCTTTAATATAAAATCACACTGCTTCATAATGCTCTAACAAAACAATTATTCATTGTAGAATCCTTCATAATGCAGTTAGCTTTCTCAGATAAATTTCATGTCCACTCCAAGATCAGATCAGTCTGTCTTTAAATATATAATCACTGCATCCAGAAATACCAAGTGACACAAAAAGGTTTGAAGAGATTGTAAAATTTAATATCCTGTTGCTGTTAATAGCTTTTCAATTTGTTTCACAGCACATCCAGGCACTTTTCCATCTGGAAACAGTGGATATGACTCACAAGTGTCACTGTCTTATTCTTATCTGGTGTACATTGTGTGGAATTTTGGTGAAAACTTACCTTTTTCCAAATGACATAACTATAAAATATGAAATTATGTAATCAAGTGCTAATTGTGTAGCTTAGTAAAAATCATATCAGATAAGTAATATGTATTATATAATTAGCTCTTTGACAGACATTTAATAGGGTTTATGTTTAAAAAATGTAAATAGCTACCTACTGAATATTTTAGCAAATACTCATTTTGACAGGCCTTAAGTTTCAATAGCACCGTATCAGCAACATTTCAAAAACTGCAATTCATACGAAGAAATAAAAATAGTTTAAATCTGAAAATCAGTATTCAGCTTCTTCTGATGAAATCTTAAAATCATAAGTATTTTGCTATTTTTAAATTTTAGGCTCTCAGCATTCAAATATCAGAAATACTGATTTAAATGTGTGCTAAAATTTCCATCTGAAATTTCTTGGTCCAGCAAATACTTGTATTTGCATATTTTGGGGCAGCAGTTGTGCAAATATATAACAAGTACATATCTTGTTGAACACATGAAAATATCATGGTGATTAATGCTGCCTGGAAGAACATCCACAAGACCAGAGTTTTGCCTCAGTCTCTCTAGATTAGCGTTTTCTTTCCCTGAGCAGTGTAATAAAAATCTGGGGAGACAGGACAGGAACTGCAGTATGTACAGGAACAGAAGAGATGTGGTGCTCGTCTTAGTGCCAGTAATGATACTTGCAGTGTGTACTTCAAATTGTATCCTTTTGCTTAAGCTTTGTAGTGCCTTGAATTGTTTGCAGATCTTTGGCATTCAGCTTTTCAGCATGAATGATTTTTCCACATAATTCATTTTTCCTGAGTTGTAAGGTCCAGATCAGTCACTGATACCAAACAGGTCATTTGTCCAACTGTTGCATTAATGAAAGGACAGAGAAAGCATTTCTAAAAGCAAAACAAGAAGCCTGTCTCCCATGGTTATAATCACATATATTGTCTGTTATCTTTCAATGTATTTACAGACAAAATTCCTACTGAAATAAATATGCTCTTATTTTTATCAGTGCTGGAATTCCTAAATGAGAATTGGGCACTGATTCTGGATACTAAAGTACCTAATTGCAAAAGGACAGGTTGTACATGTGCCTGTACTGGGAGCAGGTATGCGCCTTCTCATAAACAGACATGCACATCAACAAACAGTAGCATTCCGCTTACTCCCTGTTGTCATGTCTGGCTGTCTACAATTGCTTCAATGCATGTTCGATAGTAACGGTTTTCTGACAAAATGGATATATACCTACTTTTTCTCTCATAGATTAAAAATATTTGAATTGATCTGTATGTGTTTGGAGATCTCTGGTTCTCTCAGATCATGTGCTAAGATCTTTGGACTGTATAGATAATGCAAAAGGTTTGGCACCGAGTGTGCTCTAAGGTCTTTTGCTTATTCCCATCGTATCAGCTGAGAGTGAAAATGGCTGTTCCGGGCTGTTCTTGGTAGAGATGGTCAGTTGCAGATCCTGAATTCTTGTGGCAGGATTTCAGAGCTGCTGTGGCCAGGTTTGAGAAGCAGCTTCGGTAGGGAGGTGGCTGGAGAGAGGATTAATAGGCGGAGGTCCAGGCGTGAATGAGGGATGAATTCTGGTTCTTTTGAAGGAAATTGCAAAATGATCCTTGATTCAGAGAAGCCAAGATTTTGCTTAAGCTTTTTATGTTTCATACATTTTATCTGCCTAAGTGGTGTGGGGAAAATTTGTCTTGTGGGAAATCAGGTTTACCATCTTTAATGTCTCTCAGGACACATAAAACACCATATCCAATAGAGAAATCACTGCACCTCAGAATACACGTTCTGATGCTTTTGACAGACTTTACATTATGTGGACTGATTACTGAAAGTCACTAAAGACTTCAAGCTAAATTAGGAGGTGAACATCACTAGTACAACACTGAATATGATGCAGAAGCTGGGCATTTAAACTTAATAAAACAAAAATAATTTGAAATGTGCTTGTAGAGATGTTTTGTGTTTAACAACCTGCATGAAGATTAATTTTGCTAGTAAATGTCCTGCTGACCAAAAAAAGATAAATCCTAGAGTATTTAATGATTCTCTTTTAAAAATATTATTTTAGTTATTATTTCTTTTTAGATTTGTTCTAGCTTGTGACAATAATATAAAAAATATTTTAATGGAATTTTGATTATGTGCAGTTATATAGGAAAAACTCATTGTGATTGAACTCTTATCTCCATTTTTATTTACTAAAAGTCTGATTACCTCCAGATATTGAAGTAGGCTTTTATTCTGAGAGACGTGACATTTTTAATGGAAATAACATAATAGTTGACCTGTCTGCCACTGACATTATTTACCTGAAGATTAATAGAACCTAGCAAGTCACAGGACTGAAAAAGCATAAATCTTATGAACCTGTTGGCCTTGATTCAGCCTTTCCCTCATGTGGAAGCAAGTCAGATACTAATTTTGCTTGGCCAGACAGGAGCACCGACCAAGATCTCCCCTCCCTTTGGCTGCTGGGATACTACAGCCTATTGCAAATAATTTTTTACCTCATCAGTACAGATCTCCTGCTCCAGGCTTCCTTGCCTTGGTTTCCCTTGGGGGCCCCATTTGTCCTGATGTTCACTCTGACCTACCTCATGCTCCTTGCGGCAATGTTCATTAGATTTAGAGCGGTGGAATATCAGCCGTGGAAGTAACGAGTTGGAGAGAAATTCAGGTTAGTCTATGCCTGTGATCTTGGGTGTGGTTGTATAACTGAGGTCTCTCCAAAAAGCTCTCTTAAAAAGAACCACTTTGGCTTTACAAGAACAGAATTATTCCATTTTATTGCCTACCAGGTACTACATACTCTAGCTTGTTCCATTTTTAATTTCTAAACCTCATCTTTCTGTGGTGCCTCTAAACTAGTTTTATCTCCTTTTTCCCGTGTCTGTCAATATTCCTTCGGATCTCACTTTTCTCCTGAGCTGTGCTTGCACTCTTGCCTTGGCAGTCGCCTGGCTCATCCCTTCGCATGGGTCCCTTGTCTCTTCCCAGGTGTTCCCATGCTTATGGGAAGGTGGTTCACCTTGAAGATTCATGAATAACTCTGCAGGACATTTTTACAAAATCTCTTTGAAAGTTCACGTGAAGAATAATGAAATAATGAAAGCAAACCAGTTATCACCTAGTGTTGGCTGAACACCACGTTCTTATGTTTATCGTAAGCTTTGGGTTTTGAAGTTTGACTTTGCTCTGAGTTTCACTGACAAGAAACCTTTTCATTATTTGTGGGGACTAGTATTTCTACGTAGTTCACCTTGTGAAATTCTGATTAATTAAATTTGCATAAACCAACTTGCCATAATTGGTGAAAGCTGCAAAATTACAGCAACAGAAGATGGAAACACTCAGTTTTTCGCGTACAATTGTGCTAGTACTGTTGGCAATTTTTTGCATGTTGCTAATTTAGAAATATAGGTCAAATTCTTCCCTTCAGTAACCACAGCTCCACTTTCCATCAGTGGAAAGTGTGTGTGTATCTGAGAGAGTCCTTTTACGTTCTGTGTCTGCTAACTCTTTTTTTCTGTTGTCTGGCAAGGTCTGAGACCGTACACGCAATCCCTCTGGACTCCTCTGGAGCATTGTAGGGAAATCGGGAATGAACACAAGTGCAGATAAAACTTTTCAGCCCAAACACAACCTGGAAAAATGTTTTCTTAAAAGGAGAGATTTGTTGGGAGGGCAGTGATTGATCAGGGCTCTTTAAAAGGTCCTTAACTTTAATGACTTCAGTGAGATGCTCTTATCCTTCATTTTCTATGTGTCCTTAATGCTTTCTTGGGCCAGGAATTTTGTTTTAATTTTTTTCTATATAATTTCTGTTGTACTTTAAGCTAGGACATAAGTTACATGTATGATCTAAAAAATTTGTGAAGGCTTTCCTGTCAGTTCCTCCAAATTATAGCATAGCAAAAAGGTGAAAAATGTCCCTTGAGCAAACCATAACCACGAACAGCAATGTAAACTCTTGTTTTAGGAAGCGTTTCTTTTGTCCTTTCTGCTTTCTGTTCGGCTCTGCCTCCCTGCTGCACCACTATAATGGATCATGAGTCATGTACTCTCTACTCCTACACAATTCACCATAAGCCCTTTTTCTCCTATAAGGAAAAAGGCAATTTTTTTAACTCTACGTGGACTGCTGGTTTTCTGTCTCTACCTCACTGTTCATTTGTGAGAGGATGGAAAATTGCATTGGGTTCAGCTCTTGCTGGCAATACATAAAAGGGGCTTCAGGGCACTGACTGCTTTCCAGAGGAGGGAGAAACCCCTCCAGTCCTGCTGAGGGCAGCAGTCATTTGAGAATTGGTTCAAACCACTGGCAAAATATTCTCTCTCAAGGTGTCTTGACTTTGCAGTGTGTTTCCTTAGTAGGTCAAAGAAGCCTGCCTTTACTCTTTCGGGAGAAGTTTCAAGACCCATCTGTTCCCGTATCTGCTCCTGCCCATCCTGCCAGTGAGCCTTGTCCGAGAGCTTTGGTCTCAGCAGGAGCCCAAGGCAGATTCAGCTCATTCCGTGTGGATGGCAGCACAGGCAGAGGCACCACCGGCATCTGGTGCTCACGGACGTTCAGACTGTATTGCCGTCTACAACTACCTGAAAGGAGGTTGTAGCATGGAGGGTGTTGGTCTCTTCTCCCAAGTAGCAAGTGACAGAACAAGAGGGAATGGCTTCGGGTTGTGTCAGGGGAGGTTTAGATTGGATATTAAGAAAAAAATTTTCACAGAAAAGGTTGTCAGGCATTGGAACAGGCTGCCCATGGAGGTGGTGGAGTCACCATCCCTGGAGGTGTTTAAAAGGCATTTAGATGAGGTTCTTAGGGACATGGTTTAGTGCTGGGGTTAGGTTAGGTTACGGCTGGACTCAATGATCCTAAGGGTCTCTTCCAACCGAAATGATTATATGATTCTATGATCTAGGAGAGTCAGTTTTTATGCAGAAAGCAACTTGGCTGGTTTACTCAGGAGCTCTTAGAGTACCCACTTGAGTCCCACACGCCTGGTGTAATATCAGGGCCTGTGGAGCCTCTGCCGATGGGGAGGTGGGGAGGTGAACGTGCATATGTGTGTTCTTCCTACCGAATAAGTGTGTGTTTTCTCTGTTAAAATTGTGTTTGGAAGGAGAATGGGAGCCACTGGGGCAAAAATATCTGTACTCTTAGTGTTCCATTAAAAGGACCTTAATTCCTCTGAATTAAGGGAAACATTTACAATTCCTTTCTCTCCCTCTCCTTTTCCCCTTGCAATGTCACATCCATTCAGACCATTCTAATGGGATTTTCAGAAGTTCCTAAGTTAATTGTCAAGCACCGTAAATTATAATGGAATGCATGTTTTCAAAGCTTTAGAAATTCCACTACATTTCTCTTCCTTTCAATTTATTTAATGAATAAGATAGAGCTAGGACAAGCTTCTGTTTTAAAGACCCGCAATGCCAGGTTCTGAAAACCATTTTTAGATGTTACATCTGTCATTTTCAAGAGCTATGCAGAAAGTATTTGCTTTTTCTGAGGTTGCCTTTTTAGATGGTTAATTTGCTATTGGGTTCTTAAAATAAAATTTAGGTGTAAGGAAGAATTTCTTCTTTGGAATACAGTAACCCCAAACAACTCTTCTACTTAGATTTTATTCTGACAAATGTCTCTGCAAGATGTATTCATATTAATAATGTATATTTCGTATTTGTCTTTTCTAGGGCAAAGAATTCATACCTCCACAGATTGGAGATACTTACAGCACAATACACTTTTTCTTCAAAAGTTTAGTGGAAATCCTGGTTTTACATATGCTTATATGTACTTCATTTGTCTAAAAATTAAATATCATTAACAAGACCCCTTTTGAATATTTTATAATATAATTTGGATTTATTAATGTAATCCTGTAAAAAATAAAAAGAATACTTTATAACAGGGGTCATTATTTCTTTAATCCTTAAAATATTTTTACTTAAGGAGTTTTTTAATGCTTCAAAGATAAAACACAAGGCGCCAAAGCCTCTTGTGCTGTAAATGCATAGATTTGAACTAACTTTCTATTCTGGGCTTTGTTCCCCAGCTATGTGCAATTTGATTTATAATAGTATTTTTTTAAAAAATTATATATATACATTTTAACAGTGGCCTTATAGCATTGTAGAAAGGTGACATTGCAGAGCAGATCAATTCAGTATATTGCATGTCTTTAATGAGCTTTCAGATTGTAAATAAACTTCATATATTAATGTATTTTCTCAGGCATTCAGTTTTAAAAAATGATTTGCTCCCAAATCCTAATACTGAAAATATTTATGCATGTACTTATGGTTAGCTTTCCTAGTAGCACATCTGGAATAAATCAACATTTTAGTTCAGAGTGTGTTTTTGCAGGAACAAAATAAAGTCTTTCCATGAGAAGACTTTATTGATGTTAATGTAAGGTTAATTGAAAAAGCTCATTTAGACCAGATGAATCCTATGGCTCACTGATATCTAAATTAATTCTGATTTTTAAAATGACAACATGGATTAGACATAACATAAACCACAGAGAGGAATAAACCTCTCTTAGCATAGTTGTTCTTTCATTTTGAAATAAGAATTAGCAGGAGAAACCCTTTTTGATCTATTACATGTAATTTTTTTTTTCTGAGAAAGGACAACAGGGCAAATTCTGAAGTGTGTCCAGAACAACAAATCTGCATGTGTGTGCCTGGGTGCCTGGGTCTATTGGATCTAGATGTTTCCATGGACCTGACTAAGTGTGGCTGGCTGTGCGTGCATGCACATAATACTGTGCAGTGTATCCACCATAGTCCTTGGCTGAGAGGTATAGAATGAAGAAATGTTTTAAGTATGATTTTTTTCCCACTACAGGATGGTTCCTCAGAAGAGGGGAGAAGTAAACCAAACTGACTGAATATAGCAATAATAAAATAAACTGTAATTGACCACTTCAGCTGTTAACATTTTTTGAGAGAAAACACAACCATTAGTAAAAGACAATTGAAAAAAACCTGTTTTGTAAATGTGCAACAAAATGGAGAACATTAAATGCATTTGTAGATTTCTGACTAACAACTTTAGCCCTTTCTCAGGTGATGTGACTCTACAGCCCATGGTACAGGTGTTAAAACTGTCCAAAATTGATGCCCAGCATGGTATTTTGGATGACTTGGCTTTAAGGAGTTCTAAATCCATTGTTTCTTATGCTCACCTCTTAAAGCCTTGTGTAAATTCTGCATGAGAATGGTTGTTAGGTTGTACTGATACTGGCAGTATGTACCCTGATGCAACTTACAGTTGTTATTATTTCCCATACTTTAGTGCCTTTGTAGCCTTGCCAAAAGGAAGAGAAATTATGATCTAGTTGGGCTAGGCACTATGAATATGTACAGCACAGCAGAATTATTTTACAATATTTCAGACATTTTTAGATGGCATCCTGATGAAGTAGATAATAAAACACACAAGAAATCTCTTAAAGATAAAAGAAATGCTCTTATACAATTTGTTATAAACTATAAAGAACAAATCTGAATCCTGTTGGATATCCTGTAGTTAGCTTCAGCCAAAGTGAAACAACAGATGTTTTTTCTTTGGAAAGTTAGTCAGTTTAACTGAGATCTTCCAGTAAATATAGGTGCCGAAGATACAAATTTATTTATTTCTTCATTTATTCATGTATCATCTATCTATCTATCTATCTATCTATCTATCTATCTATGTCATCTTTACCTAATTTTGTGTTTTGGGGGAAGGAAATGTGCTTCCGTTGGTGTCACTTGGGATTTTACCATTGGTATTAGTGATGTTCAGGTGCTATCTGCAACCTGTATTTGTGTTGTGCTGGGACAGAAATTGTCTAATAACGACTTTTGTGCACAACATTAAAATGCCAGTGAGTAGCTTGTTCTTGGGACTTGTTTATGGCAATAGGAATAAAAGCAAATCCTATTTAGATCCTCTTGAAA
>VWYH01010736.1:783803-797684 GCA_013399365.1 Pampusana beccarii
CAATTCATTCTTCTTTATTTTTTTTTTTTTTTCTTTTTTTTTTTTTTTTTTTTTTTTCCCCACAGTTGTGCTCTTTTAGTAAACCAGAACTTCTTAACTCTTTATTCAGACTTTTTACTTTTGCCTTTTCTATAGAAAACTATTCCTTTTCCTCTGTCAGTTTTTTTTCCTCTTACTTGCCTGAACCTCATTGCAAGGACCCAGATTTCTCTCTAGGTTTGTTGAAATTATGCCTTAATAGAGCTCTTGTCAGCCTCAGTAGGTTCACACAGAAGGAATAAAATCCATTTTGCTTTTTCGTGGTTATCGATTTCAGTTTCCAGGTTCCTGTTTTCTTGTCAGTGTGAACTGACTCTCTCTGTGTAGGGAGAATTGTTGTGGTGTTCAGACACGCATGAATATTGTGGCATTTTAGGGCCTGTTTCCCAGTCAGCTGAATAAAGAACAGTCTGGACAGAGGTCCTGGATTCAGCCCTGGACATTAATTGAAGTATGAACCTGAATAATTTCCTGATGCAGGTACAACAGGAGGATTGAAGTGGCACAAAACTAAGATAAGCATGCCCATTTCTATTACAAAGCGACAGGAATGTGTTAAATTGCTAAATTAGAAAAGCAATCTATTTGTACCTCTGGAAATGATTGAAATCTTAGGAAGGGTAACCCTTTTCTTTTTTCCTCCTACCCAAGGTAAGGGCTGAGGAAGTGCTGAGTGCTACATTAATATGCTGTCTTTCAGTATCTTTTTAGTGAATTCTTTTTATGGAATACATTTTTCATTGTTTCATGCACCACTGATTGCAAAAAATCTCGTGATTCTGTAAGAACAGTCTCCCAAAACCTGATGCTTGGCTTTCTAGTCTCCTCTGAATCAGAGCTGGGGAAGTAACTAGTGTGGTGTCCAGAGCCTTTTCTCCAGCTTTTTAGCCCTGCCTCTGCAGATAATTCCTGTCAGCCTTGAATTGCTTTGATGTATTGTGACAATTGCTGCCTTGCTGTGTTTTCTGCCCCTGCTGGAGTCTCCATGGGATTAGAGATCACGTGCTACCTTAGCTTAATATTCTTGACCTTTTTCAGATGATTGACACTGCTGAATGATTACAGCAAGCAGCAATTATCCACTTGCTGTGTTATGCTCATTTCAAGGAGAAAATAGATGTTATTTGAGATGAGTAATCTGGACTGTGTCTTTCTGCTGAGATGGTGGCAGGCATGGCAATGTGTGCATCTTACGTATTTAAAAATAATAAACTGGAAGAAATGAAAGCACCCTAAGCTACCAGTGATGTGTTTATGATGTGAAGTTGTGTAGGGATTTTGCAGTCTAACTTCTGTTGTGCTTTATTGTTTTTTCAACCTCGCTCTCTTTTTTTTTTTCCTCTCCCTTCAGTGAATTTCCCACAAGCATTCTGTCAAGGTTTGGCTCATAAATAGCAATGAGTTTTGTAAAGTTCCCGTACACACAAAGCAAACAGCAACTTTACCAAATGTTCAATGCAAAGAGGTCCATGTGTCTCTTCATGTTACTGTTTTGGAAGACATTTTACAGAACACCTGTCTGGCTTTAATGAAAGTTCACACACAGAGATGCAAATTGGAAGAAATAAAATACAAATCTGGCACTACATCATAAGGACTTCAATACTGCACTTTTGTCCTGTATCAAGGAGTTGTATGTGATGATACATCATCATTATTGTAATCAATAATTTTACAACTATTAGCATTAGAATAACCAATGTTATATAATGACACAATTATAATAATTATTATACAATTAATCCAATTATGGTTATTATTATGTTGCTACAGCCCCTTTTTAAAAGGTAATTTTTTTGTACCTTTAGGCCATCGAACTTTGTTCATTGGCGTTCACGTGCCACTAGGTGGAAGAAAAAGTCACCGACGCCATAGGCACCGTGGACATAAACACAGAAAGAGAGACAGAGAGCGAGATTCAGGATTAGAAGATGGGAGAGAGTCTCCTCCTTTTGGTAAGTTGAATATTATTTTTGCAAAAATCTTTTAATAATAAACAACGGTATGATTATGCATGCTCTGTCTTGTTATGGCTCAGGTTTTGGAGAACCCACCAGAGCCTCTTTAGTCTCTGCTGGAGAGCCAGGATTTGTTGCTCTGAAGAAGGGCAGCAGCCAGTGGCAGTCAGTACATGAGAAATCTCAGTATTTTCTGCCACTCCAGGAGCCTGTCCATGTATGTTCTCATAATGGCAGACTGCACCAGCTCTGAGATGGGTCGAGTGCTTTATGGCACCAGCAGCCCTCAGTCAAGACTCTGGAGTATTTGTCCCTAAAATGGTAACATAGAGGAGTTGTGGTTCTTTACAATTAGTTTTGTAACGACATTGAAGTTACTGAAGCTGCGGTGTTTTATCAGATATGAACTGTGATTCAAATTGTGCTTGCCTTTTTCCTTTCATGGCACTGTAATGTGCCACTGTGGGATGAGTCTGCTGAAGACTTGGGAGCAAACAGAAGAAAGTACTTTTCAGTAGATGAATGTGATACAAAACCCCTAAAACTCTCAACATTTTAAATTAAATAACATTACATAGAACAGAAAAATGGTAGTAATGAATAAATTAGTCAAGCTTTGTCTCAAAACACAAGAATATTATTTGCTGTTCAAAAATAAAAAGCCCATATGCTGAAATGTCCAAGGCTATAGTAAGTGTTGAAAATATATTGGAACCATGTATAGAAAATGGTTTGTCAGTGTGCAATAGAAGAATGTTTTTACATCAGGAGAGAAATGTGCCAATGTAATTTCAGGTTACAGAACAGTAATTATAAGGCTTCCTTTTAATCCAAAGTTTGTATTATGTATGTAGAAATGTTTGGAGCAAGCAGATTTTAAGTGTTGATGGTTAAGTATATTGTAAAGAGTTTGAAACACTCATTTTTTCACAATGAATTATACTGAGAATGAAACGAAGTCAAGACTTTTTCAAACTTAGTAGATATGAGTTACGTTTTGAACACTGAACAGCGAAGAAAAAGTTGGCTGTGGTGGTTCTGTCTGTAATGTACTTCAAATGTACGAAGACCCAATATGATATTGAAACCAGTTTCTTGGAAAGCAACAAAGTTCATAAATTATTAAAATATTTTTCAAAAAGAATATGCATATATACATATAATGTCAGATTAAAAAGAAACAATTGAAAGTTACATCAGCCAAGAAGTGAGATATCTTAAACTATGAAGCAATGTCTTCTGTTGAGTCATCTGGTTTTATTTAAGTGCCAGTATGTGACACATTTTGGCTGAGAACTTAGCTCTGTTCTTTGAACTTCTGGAGATCTAGGCTTGTGTCCTTCCTAATGTCAAAAGTAAAGAAAAAAAAAAAAAGAACAAATTAGCTGGCTGAATGTGTCCTTAATAGTCTTTGACAGTTGTGCATACAATACAATGCACTGTTCAATGCAATTCTGTGTTAAATGAAAACCAGTCTCTGTTCAAGAGAGCTCCAAGAGTGGAATAGCAGTCATACGAAAAAGGTGGGTTTGAAGTGCATTTTTAAGTTGATGTTCAAAGTTTGGCTGAGCTTTGACATCTGTCCATCCAGGCAGAAATGTGGTATCCCATAGACAACAGTGAAAGGGATTTTCCTTGTGAAGGTGAATCTGAGAATTATACAGTGATGGAGAGGTTAAGTACAGTCAGAGGACGCAGGCAAAAGTATACAGGGATTAATTGTAGTCCATATCCACATCCTTGCTTTTGTTATGCATTTTCCTTATAGGAGTTTTATACAGGTTGTTGTGCTGCCGTGGGAGAAGCGTTGCCTTTAGAGAGAATCTAAGCATAGCTTTTCTATGCTTTATTTACACAGAGGGAGCAACAGATACTTCCTACACTAAATCTGAATCCGCTAAACCTCAATAACACCTCGTAGCTCCCATTCCCCATGACCGCAGGCTTGTAACAGCACCCAGAGGCTGAAGGAAGTTGCAAAGAAGACAGACACACTTCCTACTCTGGATGTGTAACTCAGTGTGAGGGACTGTGCTACCTAAGAGAGCAGATCCAAAATAGTCCCTTAATTTATGAATCATTCTGATTTAACTGAACGTGCAGAAATGCTTAACTCTCTCTTCCCATAGACACCTTTTAATGCATTTCTGCTGAATAGTAGGAGGCTGTATTCTTGGGAACTGGGTGGGAGGAGGGGAAAGAAAAAACATTTCAACGAGCAGGTGCAAGAATAAAGATAGAGAAAATAAGCACTGTGAGACCAGCTGATAGAAAACAGTGCTTTGATGTAAGTAAGAAAAATACATTAGGATTTTTATGATACAAGAGAATAAATTAGCAGTGTTCTGAAGCAGTGAAGTATGAAAGGAGGTATAATAAAACCCCAAGATGCAACAACTGAATAATAGAGATGCTGGGAGTAAAGGCCTGAAATACTCAGATGTGATGAGCTACAGACTGCTCAGTTAACCAAGCATGGGATGAAGCATTATTTTTTGTCATAATTTATAACTGTATAATTTATAACTTCATCTGTGAAGTTCCTTTGGGTTCCGATCTTGTTCTGCTATCACTGCATTCAAGGAGCTGTGTGGTGCACGTAGTGCTGTGGGGGCTGTGCAGGTGCCACCTGGTTCCTATCCATTGAAAAACAATTATTTCTTAAACAGTTTTCTTTCTATCAACATGGCTAGAAAACACCTGTATTAAACTGTAATGCCCATGGCTGGAAGCTTCCTGGTAATCCCTTTGAATCCTGGCTGGGGAAGCTGTACCAACTACTTTCTGAGGGAAAGTTTCTGCAGATAATAGATTTTTTTAGAACATTCTGATGGCAGCTCATGAGCTTTTTTTTTTTCTGATCTCCTACTGTCACTTTTCAAAAATAACCCAAGTGTTCTCAGTATGCAGATTCAGAGTTTGTAGACAAATAAGATGTAAAGTATGTAGTTAGTGGAATAAAAAGTAGACCTGTCATTCTGGGGGCACAGATCAGTTACTCATGTTTCATTTTTGTTTCAGCACACCTGATTGTCGCTGTCTTTCTGTTGCCTCTTCATTAGATGGAGTTGTACAAGGTGTTTCCATTTTGTCATAATGATGTGCCTTTGAATTGCATAATTTGCAGATTATGTGGCTTGCTCATGGAGAGGCTTTTTTTGGGTAGTAAAAATTGTGAGCTAAATGATTTCAAGATCTGGTTTTCCACCATCTTGCCTCATATTTTTTTGGAAGAAAAGGAGAAATCCAGTGAAAGTATCCACTCTAGTTAAAAATGCAGTAATACTATTTGCTTTTTTGAAGAGGTTTACTGTTCCCAGCTGAAATGCTGTTGTAATTAAGACCCTAGTTTCATGCTCCTTTTAAACTCTTCTCCTCCACAGCTTTCCTTGTGGGGCAAGTATTGTGGCTCGTCTGTCAACTAAATTAGGGGACTGATGCAAGTTAAAACTAGTTTGGCAAAAAAGCTGTTTCTAGCCTTGAGCAGCTCCTTGGTGCTGTTTGATGGGAGGGCGATGGGTGCCAGTCCTGGTGGGCTGCAAGGCCATAACCTGGCTGGGTCAGCTCCATCAGTGCTGGGGGTTGTGGGGGCACTTTGGCTGACCAGGTTGCACTTGCTTGGTTTGTACACGGATTTTAGTGGCAGTTTTCAGGGTTTTTTTGATGTCTGTTTTTCGCCTGTAGCCAGTGAAAAAGCTCTCTTGTACTTGGACTGATGAATTAAAGATATTTATGTTTCTGTTTTAAAATGGGGTGGAAGACTTCAGCTCTCAGCAGAGTCTCATTAAGGACAGGATTTATGATGGTGAAGTGAACACAGCTGTGAGGACTGGGGTTTGACTTCAGCCTCCTGTGGCATCTTCTAGGACTAGACGCTGTTGGGGCTTGTGCAAGGTTTGATTCGTTCTTTTAAGAAATCTGTCTTTAATAATGCCGAGTTTTAAAGAGGCTTAAATTTGTGATTCATTTTATTGGATGTGGCAAGGGAAGCTGAGCAGCCCTGGAGGTGAACCTAACAGAGGACTGTATGCACAGTTCAGAAAAGGCTGTCTGAAGGTAGTGCAAGCAAAAAAGGGAATTGCAAAGGGGAGTTTTCTTGAACAAAGTATAATGGAAGGACTCATCTGACTATTTGGTAGCTAACCTCAGACCTTGAAGAGGTCTTAATGGGGCAAATTTAATTATTTTAAAGAGTACTCCTGTTAAGAGAATTCTACCCAAAACCCAGTGGCTTTGTCTGCTGAAGGATGAACTTGGAAATTTGAATCTCTGGGCAGCTGTGGAACAGATTGCAGCAAATCTGGATTAAAATAATGTATCACAACTGCAGGTTTAAGAGTCTAGCAAGAAGAAGAGAATTGAAGCTTGGGAATTGTCCATATTGTCAGATCCAAAAGGTAAGATTACTTATCATAACCTTGAGGTGATGGAGACAATTCATGTGTAGAGAATGCAGAGGGAGCTTCCTGAAAACAAGATTATACATACAGGGTTAAAGTGCTGGAGGAGCAAGTAAGGGAATGCTTTCTCCCAAGCTAACACAGGGTTTCTAAGGTCTGTGAAGAGGTTTTCAGAAGTGTGCTGTGTAGCTGTTTACTGTTTTATGTGTACTTTAGTAATGTAAATTTTGTTTTAATTTTTACCGTGCTTTCTAATAAAAATAGAGTAGTTTATGATCCTTACCTTTACCAATTGCTGAGCTGAAGGGCAAAGTCCTTGGTGAGCGCAAACAGGAGGATGATGAATTTTTGTGTGTGAAATGATCCTTTCTTTTTTGTGATCCCTTGAATTTTTCACACCATTTCCCCTTTGTTTGAAAGGATGTCAACTGTATTACACCAGTTCACTCCCTGTCTGCGGCCTGTCCCGGGCAGTGAGCAACCAAAAGAAAGAAAAAAGTCTGTATATTTAATATCGCTTTAATGTGAATGTACAAGGGCATGAGGCATGGATTAAATCTTGTCTATGATGTTTACTATCTTATGTGAGCTTTTGTAATGTAAATTTTATTTTAATGTTTAGTATGTTTTCTAATGTAGAAAAAGTAATTTTCCATCCTTACCTCTCCTGACCCCAATAAGAAGTATTAGCCTACTAATACTAAACTTAAATGCAGGTTCTCAACAGGCTTAGAAACATAGAAACCTGTTCTAACAACTGAGCTAACACAGTGTTACTAGAAATATGTTATTGCACCCTTTCTAGAGTTTGTCTAGGACAGAAGACAAAATTTGGAATACATTTTATATGTATTCAAGGCTGCATTTCTGCTTGTGGTGTGGTACAGCTTGGACAGATTGCGTGCAGTTCTGCCTGACGACAGGGCAGTTTTTCTCTGGAGAGATCCTGGCGTGCACTGAGCAGGAGATGTGGATCACTCTGAATGGTGCAGTGAAGCAGGTTATTTGCTGGGCTGAGTTTATGTGGAGGGACTGAGAATGATCCTGCTTTCTTACCTCCCACCCCAACTCTTGATTTCACCTTGTTTGCTTAGACAGGAGGGACCAGTCCTGACCCAGAATTGTAGTTGCACTTGGGGATGGTTTAAATGAGGGAAATGCCAGTTATAGTTTTTTCCTACATGTTTTTTGCAAGGTGGGATGGTGATGTTTGCCACCATTCCCCCTGCCGGCGCTCAGTGCTGTTCCAGGGAGCAGCTTTCCCTGTTGGCGTCAGGGAATTAGGTTATTAGCAGTTCTGACTTTCAGTGCGGCTGTTTTGGCATGTCTGTGCCCATACCTCGCTTTTGCTTTAGGGACGTTAATGACTTCAGAGCCATAGTGAGCAGTATGTCACATTGCTGCAGGGTCACTTCCTTTCTGCAGCACTGAATCCCGGAATGAATTTGTGCTTTTCACAAAAGGGTGTCCACCAGATCCTCATTTTTACCATTTTAGCAGTGCAGTGGTGTTATACAGATTTTAAAACCCGGAATACTCAAGTTTTCCATGTATGCAATGAATTTGAGGTATCAGAGGTAGTTTGGATGTCTGTGTGAGTGCTGCATGGATGATGTGAGCACGAGCCCAGGGAAAATCAGGTATAACACAGAGTTGGGCAGAAGGCTCCCATGGGCTGGTGGAGCTACAGCAAGCAGAAAGCTGCTTCAGCTTGTCCTGGCTGAGATGGCTCATTAGCCAAGCACGGGTGGTTGTTCGTGGTGCTCCTGTCGTGTACCAGACTTTGCCCAGTCCCAGCTGGTCCTGGAGGATTTCCTGAACTGGTTGGTGATGAGCCATTTACTTCAGAGATTCATCAGCTGCTTATTGTGAAATTTTTAATTAATGTTGCTTCGAATATCTCTGTGCTCTGATACAAAACAACTGCAGTGACAGAAATACTAAGGTAACAAATTAGTCCCACTATTTTTTTTTTTTTTAGCTTAATCTAGATTACTTTCAACAGTAGCAATAGTTGCTACTATTATGGTAGCAATAATAATACGAAGGATTTTTTTTTTTATGCTGGCTGTACTACTTGAAGTAGGGATAGACACAGATAATAGTCAAGCCAATTTCTGTTTTCCTAGACTTCAAAAAACATTGAGTGTCCGAGTTTGCAAATATTATGCTTCTACACTGAGAATTAAGTTATCACAGTTTGACAGTCAGCAATTGAAATATTCTTTCATACTGTTTTTGAATCACATATTACTCATTTTCCATATAACACATTAATGACATATTTGGTATTTATTACTCCTATGAATAATAGCCAAATCCATCTGGCACTGCTCAGATGAGTAATTCTGTTAACTCAGTTTTAGAATAGAACCAACAGATCTGGTGTGGGGGGGGTGGTATTGTTTGTTTGTTTTTGTTTGTTTGTTTGTGTTTTTTTTAAATTTTATTGGGTTACTATTGTTTAATTCTCATAGGGTTTTGTCCTTGAAGTAAAATTATTGTACTATAAAGCAAACAATATTTTTTTTTTTTTTTTCCACTTTCCAGCGTGGTGTAGCTTGCAGGCCTCAGACAGCAATAAAAATTATAGTAGCAAAGAAAGATGGCCAGAATCTAGCAGCTAGTTTTACTGGAGGGTTAATAAGGAAGAAGAGAATTTAGTGCGTATTTTGTCACTTATATAGATTCTTCACATTTGTCAGTCAGGTAGCTATATGTTACACAGAAGACCCAGTAAGAGCAAATCACAGCCGTAAGGTGTTTCCTTGTTACTACTGCCCTGACTTCAAGAGGTTTCTGATCCTTTCTGCTTTCCTTCCCACCTTGAACACGTGCATTTGCATGGCTATCAGAACTGTCATAGAACTGCAGCTTTGCTGTGCAACACTACTCACTTAACTGTGGCTGTTGCTGTAAATCAGTTCTAGTGCTGATTTTATCAAGTGTACAGGATGTTCCTGGCAATGCTTATTCTCAGATTCTCACTGCAGTCCAGCTCTCTACCAAAGTAGCTTGTTTTTTGTGTTCTGTCACTAGTCATATGTACTCGCTCTTTGCAAGTTCATATCTGGCTGAATTTTGTCTTTCTGCGAAATAGTCTTAACGAGTTGAACACTTCTTGACCAGAATGTACTTTCTAGTCTCAGATCAAATCTTGATGTTTGTATTTACTTTATCCTTCTTTAGAATGTACCAACATGTGGAAATGAGCAACATAAAGAGTTTAAAAAAAAAAAAAAGAAAGAGGCTGGAATGGGGGGTCTAGAACAGAGGTTGAAATGGTCTTAAAGAAAAAAGAGGACTATACAGTGAGAAAAGAGTAATGAAAGAAAGGATAAAGTGGAGGAGGTTGTTGCTGTTCTTTAATGATGCACCCAAAGTAGTTTCTGTCCCCTTAGCAGTCCCCTTGCATTTCCATTTTCTAGCAGAGGTGTCAAACTCATTTTCACTGGGTCCACATCGTCCTTGTGGTTGCCTTCAAAGGGCCAAATATAATTTTAGGACTATAAATGCAGGAGCAGTTACATTTATACAGTCCGAAAATGAGTGAAAATGAATGGAAATGAGTTTGACACCCCTGCTGTAGAGCTTAGCAGTACCTGAGCCCATCTCTTTCTCGCCCCTCTCCCATGTTTATTTCTGGGTTTCATTTCTTTTGTGCAGGAGGGAGTAGGCTTCACTGTACCATATCTTTACACTCTGTTTAAGCAAATAGACCTTAGGTGAAAACTGTCACCTATTGTTTGTGTTTCATTGCTATAGCAAGTTACTACTACTACCAGAAAAAGATATCTCTGCTGCTCAATTTAATCTCTTGTATCGGTGGCCCATTTAATTATTTTTGATCAGCGCTATATTTGCTCTTTAACTAGCATTCAATGTGTGCAATCTTCTCAGTTTTTCCAAAATTCAGAGAGCTGGAGGATCTTGTGCAGTGATGCTCTTCACTTGCTAGATGGAAAATACTGTAGCTTGTCTTACAAATATGGTTGTGGAACAGAACTTCATTTAGACAATGTTCAAGAAATCACTGAATCGTTCTGCTGGATAATCAATTTTTCAGTTGACTGGCAGCCTGGTCCTTATCTGCTCTCACAAAGGACTTTTGGTTCTTCTCAGAAATCTAAAATACATTAGCAGAAAAAATAACTACATATTTCCAGAGAGACTGGGTTTCATCCAGAGTTTGTTCATTTGAGGTTTGCATTTAAATAAGAAAATAAGATTATCCTTTTTTCTCCTTTCTCCTTTCTTCCTTCTTCCTTTTTATCGCTTTTCCCTTTTTTCCTTTTTCCTCTCTTCTTTTTTCGACTTGCAACATTTGAGCTATGAACGCTGAATGTTAATGTGTTCTGTGAGTTCTGGAAATTTTCTGAGTGATATGAGAAAATAATAGTATGCCACCAAAATATATCTAGTGGTCTGCACTGAAAGGTTGTGAAAAAAAATAACTGGTAATAGGAATGTAAAAAGAAGACACAACCAGGATGAAGAGAATAGGGGAGTTGGGACAGATAAAAGCTTTGTTCCTCTGGAACAGCCTAATCGTGTAGAAACAGTTGACGAAGGGGCAGGGGGTAGTGGATAATGGTGTATTATTTTTGAAGTTTCCAGTTGTATATTGACACTAGAGAGGTTTCTTCTGGTTTCGTTCTCCTGCTAGGTGAAACAGAGAATGCACATTTGGTATACAAGCTTTGTGAGCTGAGCTGGATCTGTAAGTTTAGACTTACAATGTGGCAAAGTAGTTTTTGTAACGCTGGAGTAAAAGCCTCCATCAGCTCTATCTATACTATTATCTGCACTGCCTTTTTTCTGTGGTACCATTCCAGCTTCCAGTAGTCACTACTTCTGTACATCCCATTCTATCTTTAGATGAGCTTGTTTAATTAGCAGACTAGACAACCACAGTAAATAAAGAGGTCTCAATCTGAAGGTGTTTGTGTATGTGTTCTTACAGCACAACTATAATAATGTTTTCTGTGTGACAGTAAGTGATATGGATGAAAGAGTCTGGATAATCTTATGAAATTTTAGATATCTGCTTGCTCAGGGCAAAAAAAAAAAGGTGTTCTGGACTTGATATTTTTATTTTTCCCCAGATACCCCATCACAAAGGGTGCAGTTTATTCTTGGAACAGAAGATGATGATGAGGAACACATTCCTCATGATCTCTTTACTGAGCTTGATGAAATTTGTTGGCGTGAAGGAGAGGATGCGGAGTGGAGGGAGACAGCAAGGTGAGTGTTTTCATGCGTTTTAAAAATATTTGCGGCTGTTGGTTGCTGGTGTATTGAGGAAGGATTTCAAAGCTGCAGGAAGCTCAGGATCAGATTTTGGACATAAAGCTTAAGTAAAACCATAATTTTAATCCTTAGACTGCTAGTATTACAACAGCATTTGTCATTTTCCAGAGCCAAATGTTTTCATCTGGATTTATGGAATATAGGTCAGAATGAATATCAAGGGAAAAAAATCAAAGCAAACATATCATATATCTGAATTAGAAATTGCTGGATTTATTCATATTTTAGCTCGTCATTTTAAGAAACTTTCAAACTTCATATTCTGTTTGAATCCTCAAGAAATTGATAAAATTACCATTATAAAAAGATTAAAGCAAGGAACGAGGTTGCTTTTGGAGCAATAAAACTTTTACGTATTCTATCAATAAACAGTTAATAAGGCTTCAAATATTCAGTGTTGGATTATTTTGTTTCTGCAAAATTAGTGTGAAAAGACTGTTTAGATTGCATTTCTGCTGAAAAATGTTATTATTGGAACAGAACTTAAAAAAAAAAAAATTGATGTTTATTGCTTAAGCATCTAAATAGGAGATGACTTGTTTAGTTTCATTAAGACTTCACATTTCCCAGCAATCCTTGCATCATTTTTCTTCTTAGAACCTTAATTCTCTCTTTCCCTGCCAGTGTTTGTTGACAGTGTTCCTCAATGGTGCCCAGAAGTCTGTGGACCACGTCTTTGGTGTCAGTAGGATAAAATCTGAAATTCTGAAAGGATTTTGTGGGGTTTTTGGCATGAATATGGCTGTTAGCTTTCCCTTTAATTTTGCTGCAAATTCCTGCTTTCCCAGAGGGCCACAGAATTTTCTATGACCTTCCTTTCCTTTATGTGTCCATAGGAGGCATAGACAGATGCTAAATATAGATCTTTACATGTAGAAAATTCTCATATGGGGATTGTGCTGCAAAATGAGTGTAGTAGTGTTCCTAAATAATCTTATTAATATTCATAGAGAGAAAAATCTAATCAAGTTAATAATTTGCATTGTTCTCATACTGATTTGGAATATATAGGACCTCTTCTAGGAAGGGTATCAGGTTCTAGCATCTATTGTGATTGAAAATCTGTGGCTTATGTGATTTTTAAGCAGGGAGACTGCAGCTTCAACTAAAAAAGCCCTTTGCAAATCATTTAAGAACTTGGTTACTGAAAAATTATAACATTTTAGTAATATTTTTACTTAATCAAGAAAAATAATAGGTGAAATAAAGAAATTACTATTCAGACTGAGCTTGTCTGTCTGTATAGACTTTTGAGTTATCGTTTGGGAACTAAAGAATCAAAAGTGTTTAACAGAAACAAAATGAGATTGTTGAAAAAGGGCAGGAAAAATCAGCCAAGAAAACTATGTTTTTGGGGCTCAGAAAATACAAGAGTGAAGTAAAATTGCTAATAGTAAAAGTTTCTTTAGCTTTAGAAATCAGATCAAAACAAAGAAAGAGTGAGGCTGCCATGCAGAAAGAACTAGTCAAGATAAATTATCTTTTTCAGTTTGGATCAAAAAATTTCATACAGCGTTTGACATGGGGGGGGGCGGCTCTCAGAAAAGGATGAGGTGGCAATGACAGGACAAAATTCAGAATGAAGGCAGGAGTGGAAGTGCTTTATCTGTGTAAAGGTTACAATGATTTCCATCCTAGAAAGCTGAAAGAACCTGCATTTCATGGCTATGGTAAATTCTGTCTTTGTGTACATCTGTCAGGAACGTTGTTGTATTATAGCAAACACAGCAACACTATTCAAGAAATGATAAAAATGGTTGGAACGAATGGGGGCCTGATAGATTTCAGAGCTGTGCAAGGTTTAGAACAATATTTGAAGGAAAGAATAATTGTAGACTTGGAGCTAAGTGGAAAATTGGATAAAATGCAATACAATAATGTATCATGTCAGACTAACTTAATAATGCTATTTAATCAGATAACTGATTTTTGTTTTTCTGACAAAGAAAAACTAGTGGATCTAATTTTTTTTTTTAATTCAAGCATTTGATATGATACAGCAGTGGGAATTTATTAAACTGTTATAGTGTAAAAATTGTATTAGTGGGTAAGAAACTAATTGAAGAGGTGCAGCAGGTCACACTGAAAGATTAAACTACTAGTGTCAAAGGTGCTGACAACTAACTTGTGAAGAACTAGACTTAGTAAATAGTATCACAGTATCACAGTATGCT
>VWYH01010736.1:797803-845119 GCA_013399365.1 Pampusana beccarii
CCTTAGTCTCCTCTTCTCCAAACTAAAGAGACCCAGCTCCCTCAGCCATTCCTCGTACGGGAGATGCTCCACTCCCTTAATCATTTTAATTGCCCTACGCTGGACTCTCTCCAGCAGCTCCCTGTCCTTCTTGAACTGAGGGGCCCAGAACTGGACACAATATTCCAGATGCGGTCTCACCAGGGCAGAGTAGAGCAGGTTATGAGTATCTACTCCAGCTCTCTGCTGCAGACATAATAGACTATAAAACAGATCATGTTCAACTCACTCACTTCATGTTGTGCACCAGAATGTTGTAACTGAATCTACAATGGAGTGTGCACACTCTTGCACTGGCTCCTGAAAAATCGATGATTTTACAAGATGTAGCGTGTGTGTGTGTGTGTGTACACATGCACACATCTGAGTAGTATTTTCACTCTAGTAACATATCTTGCTGAAACTTCGTTGGCATGTTTTGTTCCAGCAAGTATGCTATCAGAGGAACTATACTGCATGATTGCCAAATATCTGTGCTAGTCTTGACCAGTAAAAGAAAACCATATGAATGAAGCTGCTCTTCTCTGTGATCAGACACAGCTAATATAGCTCTCGATGTATTCCAAGCCCATGAGATGTATGTGACACATCAGCTCAATATACAAATGGAGTTGGTGATGTTTTCTGGGAAATTATGGAATGCTTATGAAATGCTTTTATTTATCAACCATATCAATTTAAGGGATTAAACTGCAAAAGTAAACATATTAAATTTTTTCTTTCTCTGAGCAACTAGAAAGAGTAGAAAATTGGGAAACCTGGGATATATGCCTGAATTTGGATTTCAAAACCATTTCTGTCCTTGAATCTTGTGCATGAATACAGAGGGTTGTTAAAATGGTATTGTGATTTTTAAAACCACTTGAAGACTTAGAATTACAGGACTATGCCTAAGATTAGAGATTTGTTTGTTTTGTTTTCTGCTGCTGTTTCTCATTTGATATGTTAAATAGAGGTTATTTGACAAAACAGAGGAATGTTTCTGAAAAGATAAGAGGTGATAAACATGATTTTCCTTTGATGAGATGAGTAAACTCATGTAATGCATATTAAAATCAAAACAGCAGTTTATTCCAAATGCAGAATTATCTCAGCTGGGTATGACTTACATTTATGTACTAACCTGTTGGCTTATTAGGTAACAATGTCTGATAATGTGTTTAAACACAGAAGTTTTAGTAACAGTAGGAAACTGGATGCAATCCATAGACTTATGCTATTCGAATTGTTTGAAACTTGGATGGAGATAATCACAATTTGAGCACTAGCAATAATTTCCTATGGATGTTTATGTTGTGTGTAAGCTTTGATGTCTGATTGACACCATAAACTCTAATTAAAGCTGCTTTCGTGATCTAGACTTTTCTTGTCTATGTGTCCCTAGTAAGTTAGGAGCTCTGGTTGTGAGCCTGCCTCTGTCCAGTCACCTGTCTTAATGAAACTTCTAAGAACATGTTTGGCTTTTATCACTCATTTAAAATCTCTTTAGAATTGGTCAGTATATTCAAAATAGGTAATATCAAGGACAAACTGCAGCAGTATAATCAGATAAGCAACGTTGAAGACTATTTACATGAGCAGAAGGTAATGACAGTATGAGGTTTCTGATGATATTTTGTAAGAATCTATGCTTGGATCATTGTTTTTAGGATACATGTAGCATGATTTTTCGTCTTTTCTTGAATCAATAAGAGGATGGTACATCAGAAATAATTGGGAATACCCAACTGCAAAGATTGTAATGTTGTAAAACTCCTAAAGAGATTAGAAACATGCACAAACAGAAGTACGATGAGATAAAAATGTAGATATTTTGTAGTCTTAGGAGGCAATGGTTTAAGCAGTACAATTAATGCACCATGTTTGCGACGTTATGGCCACATGTAGATCTAGCATATTTTTAGCTTGGAAACGTGAGTGCCATAAGTAAGCTAGGAGCAGCCTCTTCTTATGGAGGTCAAGTGCAACTGCAAAACAAAAAAAAAAAAAAGAAATTTTTTTATCCTTCACACATGCTTCTCGGTAACTCGCCCGAGTTCTTGCAGCTCATCCTTTTCAAACCAGGGGTTTGAATTTGATGGGGGTGTGGTGTGTTAATTTGTGTTTGATGTTCATTTGGACATCATTTTGAAAATCCGTTTGGAAAGCCTCATTTGTATATACAAATTCAATTTCACGGGTCAGCTCGGTGGCAGCAGATTTTTTTTTGTGTGCTGCGTCCTTCTTGCTGCATCTCTTGAAGAATGAAAAGTTAAAGGAGATAGCCTGGCTAGGGTAGGAAGAGAGGTTGCAATGAAGGGAGTGGAGAACAGAAACCTGATGGAGAGGAGGTCTACTGGGCGAAGATGAGGTAAGGAAACTGCCAGCACAGAGGAATGGAGGGATAAATGTTTAAATATGAAGAGGAGGAGACGGCTAGCCACAGGAGCTTGGAGATTCTGGAGGAGCCAAAGAGTTGTGGACAAACTGTGTATGCAAATAATGGGAGAGTGATTGGGAGGCAGCTGGTATGGTTAAAAGAAATGGAAGGCATCAGGAAGGGAAGAGATATGCTGGTGGTGAGTGGGTCACTGAAGTGGTGGCTGATCACAGGATGGCATCAGAAGAGGAAGAATCTGGTACACAGGGACTGAAAAGAGGAAACTATGGAAACTATGGGGTATACAGGCATATTTTACAGGTGGGAGCAGAGCTAGGCGAGTGGGCCAGGAACAGAAGAAGACAACCGTGTTTGCTCTGTTGCTGAGCTGTGGGGCTTGATAAAACTGGAAACTGCTGAGCTTTAGAGGTCTTAAGGCTCTACGCTTCCCTGCTGGCTGTAAATAAACGTGAAGGTGCTGCCAAGGTGTGAGGCTCTGCTTGACCACTCTGCTGCCTGGGCCATGGGAAACAGCTGAGGGCTGCAGAGTCGGGGGAGAGGCTTGTGCTGAGCCTTGCCCAGCCAGCAGGCTACTCGCAGCTACATCTGCATGGGCTTGAAAAGCGTCATAACTTTAATTTGAAACACTTTTCAAGTGTCAACAGACTTTTTCAATTTTTTTCTTTGTTTGGCATTCTTTTAACATTTTTAGTGTGATTTTTATCAGTAAACAATTAAAAGGCAAGCAAGAATGTTCACCCAGCTGGCTAGTAACAAAAGACTCTATCCTCTCATGACAGTTTCATGTATCCTTTTACTTTGCTGTAATCTTCCCAGATTAACACTGAACCTGATAACAGGCAAATGAGACTCAATAGAGTGAGATGTGATGTAACTGAATCCTAAAGTGCCATTTCGTGTCATTCATGTGGGGTTTTTTTGTCTGAGTAAGGCCCACATTTTGGGGCTTAAAAGACTGTTCACATGTGTATGTATGTGCCTGTGAGGTTTTTCATGTTAATTGATTAAGTTTTAAATCACAGACTGGTTGGGGTTGGAAGGGACCTCTGGAGATCATGTAGTCCAACCCACCTGCTAAAGCAGGTTCACCTAGAGTAGATCGCACAGGAATGTGTCCAGGTGGGTTTTGAATGTCTCCAGAGAAGGAGACTCTACAACCTCTCTGGGCAGCCTGTTCCAGTGCTCTGGTACCCTCGAAGTGAAGTTTTTCCTCATATTCAGATGGAACCTCCAATGCTTCAGCCTGTGCCTGTTGCCCCTCATTCTGTTGTCGGGCACCACTGAAAGGAGTCTGGTCCCATCCTCTTGACACCCACCCTTGAGATATTTATAAACATTGATGAGAAATGAAAAATAGGCTAAATTTTGCAAAACATTTTACTGCCTTTATGAGTAGCTTAGTGCAGTTAAGTAACTAACAACTTAAACTAACAAAGCTTATAACACTGTGTTTTGTGAAAAGACTATGCTGGTGATAATGGATGCAGATTCTGTGAAGTGTTACTATGGCAGTATATTTACTTTAAATGACAAATGTCTTTTTTTTGTTGTGTTTAGTTTGAAATTAAGACTAAATGGAGAAAGTTCTCACCTGTGTTCTTATTATGTATAGCTTCTCTTTTTCTCAACCACAAATTCTTGTTCTCTGTCCTTTTCGTACTGCTTGTTGTTCTATCATAGAAATAGCATTGTACACCAAAGAATTACTGAAAGTTTTTGCAAAGTAAAATAATGTGTCTCTTTTTGTCTCTGTGGTCAGAATTTATCTTCAAAAATTGTATAATACAGCATTATATGGGAAGACGCAGGCAAGGGAATTTTCTCGTCTTTCCTACAAAGAAAGAATAAAGTGAAATCCAAAGACATGTTTAACAGTGGTCTTTCAATACCCATGGACATGATTTATTTTTCATTCTCAGGCACAATGGAGTTATAAAATTGGTTGTTTGTACAGGTGGTTGAAGTTTGAAGAAGATGTAGAGGATGGTGGAGAGAGGTGGAGCAAGCCCTATGTTGCCACACTGTCACTTCATAGCTTGTTTGAGCTGAGAAGCTGTATCCTGAATGGCACAGTTCTTTTGGACATGAGAGCTAACTCCATAGAAGAAATTGCAGGTATGTATTTGTGTTGCATTTATTAGTTAGGAATATTAATAATAAAATCAAGTACTTATGAAATTTCTTACAAGAAAGATGTTGCAAAATAATCAGTTTGGTTTAGAAACTCCTAGGAAATATTTTACTCCATATATGAGAAAGAAACTAATGTTTGACACAGCTGGTAAGTATTTTATTTGTATTTTTCGTATAGACTTCACTATTTTCAGAATCAATCTTTATGTAAAGCAGAAAATTAAAATGGAGAGAGGACAGTTTGTATATATATCTCATTAGAACTGGCATGTTCTCTGCTCTTTCTATGCCACCTCACATTGTGATTGATGCATGTGCTAACTTCCACAAACTGAATCTACTGCTAAGCTAGTTGCAGACAATCTAGCTTTAAAAAAAAAAAAAAGTTATTGGGCAATATTAAACAGAATTATGTAACATGAAAACAGACCAGTTTAAAAAACACGTTTTTGAGTTGAAAATGAAATCAAGAGCAGTAATACTGAGTGTTTTTCAAAAATTTTGAGATGGGTTACCTTCTTTAACTAAAGTTGAGTGCTTATTTTCCCATAAAGGCATACTTGGCAGTTGCAATTCTAGAGCTTTTGAGGAACAGCAGAAACAGAAAGCAAGAAACAACATAATGGATGAGTCTTGTCTCCTAAAAGTATAAGTGAGGTTGAGACTGAATGCCATTTTCTGCATTCCTGGTGTTTTCCGTAAAGGCTATAACTAGTTACTGCAGGGGAATTCTTGGTAGTGCATTGCTGTAATAAAGCAGGTTGTTAAGGCACTGTATAGTACAGAGCTGTAATGCATGGCCTCAAGGAGTCCTAGAGCTACAAAGGTTGCCTGGCCATGCTAGAACCATGCAGTAGTCTGGTATGTTTATTTCCTGTCCTAAAGATAGATGGTAATTTGAATTAAATGATTTATAAATTTCTTAGTAGACAAGAGTTGAAGATAAAGTAATTTTTCTAGTCTAGCAAGAGCGTGATAATGTATGTATTATAAATATATTTACATTGGAATTTTAAACTCGTCATTCAAATGTTAACACCTGGTTCAAGGGCTCACATGCCCTAGAGAGTTTCTAGTGCTGTGTCCTTTCTCCTGTTGTCTAAAAATATCTGTCCCTCCCAGCAGAGAAGACACAGAGCAAAAAGATATATTATTTTGTAATCTGGGGTCCCTAATTTTCTTTTTATTAACCCTTAGTAAGGGCTAGTCTGATGTTCATGATGGTTATTGAACTGATATCTTTGCATATCGCACATGTTGCCTTGCTTTTACCTTACCTTACTTTTACCTTACCTCACAACATTTCTGAAAATGGTGCTGTATCTGTAAATAATGCAAATTATATAGCTATTGCTATTTTATAGAAATATTGTATTAGATTTGTGGAATTCTCCACATTCCAAGCTTTGCTTGAAGATCAAGTATGATGCAGGTGTAAATTTGGGAAAAAAAAGCACATGCACAGAGAAATCATGCATGAGTGGTTTTTTGGGCCTTTTTGTTGCTTTGTGACAGGCGCAAAGTAGTATGTTAACAGAAAATGTGAAATACACAAATTAAAATAGAAAACTTTTGTTTAGGTAAAGGTACAAAACACAGAGCAAGAAAATTTTCTAACACTCAGGATCATAAAGTGCATTATAGGTGACATGTAAGTCTATGTAAGGGCCAGTTAAATTTCATTTGAGTTGTTATTTACATTATCAGGTAAGGGAGATATTGTTTGGTGGGCTGTATTTAACAGTGGAATTAAAATTGGCTCAAACAGTAGCAGCTTTTTGCATTTACCTTTTCCAAATTGTGTTGAACTGATGCAAGATATTATTAATCCAAATCTGCAGAAATGTGTGTGGGTTTCTACTGTGTGCTGAGATCTGGTTCTCCCATGAATCATGGTCTGAATCAGAGCTTCAAAATTTGTCTTGATAATGATAAAACATATTCATGAAGAATAAAAAGCAGCTGATTTGAAAGAACAAAGGTGTTTATCAGTATGCTGCTTCATTATTTATTTATTTAGCTATTTTTTAAATCATCAAGAAGTATTTAGATCAGCTGCTTTATGTTCTTTTATTGCTTTTTTGCTTAAATAGTACACTGGGATTTTCAAGTTTGAGCTTTACATTTTTAATCCAGAAATCACTCAACTTCTTCCATTCCATAGTCTGCTAAAAGTTCCCTTCCAGAATTGTTTTTATTTGGGTAGGTAAAAAACTAAGGATTAACACAATAAAAATAACTTTAGCAAACTCCTTGGAAGATATTGTGTAGTGAGACCACTGTTTTTAATCTCCTTAATCCCTAATTAATTGTAGTCATTTTGTTTGTTTGTTTAGTTAACACGTCCAAAGATTTGAGCATTCACAATTCTAATTTTGTTTTGAAACTCATCACACATGTAAGTTATGTGTCAGTAGAGAATTTGAAGAGTTACTGTAATGCTATTCTGAATCAGTCCTGCTTCTGGGATATCTTGATTTGTTGATTAGGGAAATTTGTTTCTTCTGAGAAGAGGCCTTAGGATGACTTTCATGAACTGGCATGTACCACTTTCACTTTAAAAGTACGTGTTGTGGCAGATGTGGGTGGATTTCAGTTGTTAGTTTATTTGTTTGAACTGGAAGGCATCTCTTTCTGGTGAGGCAATCTGGCACATGGTAAGGTTTGCATGGGTCTTGCTTTGTCTTTGAGAGAGGGTTTTTGTCTTCCTCTTTTCCATCTGCAGATTCAAGAAGCTTTTTTTCTCTTTTTTTAACAACTTTGCAGCAGGTTCTTCTGGCAAGTAATTCTAAAAATCACCCGTGTTCTGTGTCAAGTATCTTCTAAGAGTTTTTTTTCCCCTAGAAATAAAGTTGCTATTCCGTTTGCTTTCCTCTACTATTATTATTATTATTAGTAGTAGTAGTAGTAGTAGTGTTGTAGTAATGCTGTTTTCCTCTTCCTCAGTTAAGTTCTTTGTGATTTGTTACTCTAAAACTACACCTGTCGTTCCTGCTGTCCAGTGCCTACAAAATGTTACGAAGAGTGTGGCACATATTAGGCAGTGTTGGGAGGGTGAAAGACATACTAGAGGTGACAAGCACACCGCCAAGATAAATGTGCTAGATATGTTAGAAATTTGATAATGTGACAGGCTGCTCTTTTTTTCATATAAACAACTGCTGGACCTGAAGATGAGACAGAACTTGTATCTCTGAGAAAGTCCTTTCTTGTCAGTTCTACTCAGCTGCTGTTCACTGTTGGTAGTTACAGTCCTACTTACTGTGTGCTATACAATGCAAACATTGTTTTCACCCTGAAGTCAGGATGTATTCCAGTTGTGTCTGACAGTCCTGACACTTTAGAATTTAAAGAAATGATTGTTCTCACCTGTTGGCTTCAAATTTTTTTCAACATGTAACTCTCTTCTTATTTTGCTTGCTGGCTGTTCTCATGCTGGGCTAGGCCAGTGATCCTGATGGTCACTTTTGGTTGCTACTGTGTATATTTCATGTAGGAGAATTTGCAAAAACGGATTATATGCCATCGTCTTAAGTGGTACTCCTAAATTTAGATTTTGTTCTTGTACCTCTGATTAATAGTTTCTTACTGTGGGTTTTGTTTTTTAATGAAATCTGTTGATAATTTTACTGCATTACTATGGTGCATCATATCTTTTGAGATGAAATAAACTAATTGTGCACGTGTACTTCCTTTTTATGTGCCTAACACTTTGCTAGGGAGAGATGTGTGTTGTGTATTTGTTGGTAATGTCTTGCTATCTGGGCTATATTCCAATATCAAATTATATTTCTGTAAACACAGTGCCAGTCTTTGTATCCTTGAATGAGGTATACTTAATCTTCATTACTAAATTGATACAATTCCTATTTGCTTTAGTCAAAGCTTTTACTCTATAAACACTCACTAAGGCATTAAAGTCTCAGCACTCGGGTCTTGAAAACTTATTTTATTAAAGTCTGTGTTTTAAGACTTTAATGGGCTTGTGGTAAAATCTACAGATGAAAAACATCTTTTTTTACTGTTTGTATGGCTTTCAGAACATTTTGTATTTCATCCCTGGAAACTCTGATAGTTCTACATAAAAATATTTTGGCACCAGTGATGTCGTGAGAATTTTTAAATCATCCTGTCTTCCAGCATGTCTGTTCTCTATTAGATTCTTTTTCATTCCAACTGTGTTATTAAAAAACGACTTCATCTAGAAGACTCTACATTTCTTTTGACAGGCACTCAATTCTCTTTGTTGATAAAGAGCTTATTCATACCTATGATGCTGAATTTGCAGGCAATATCTTACTATAACAGAGACTTCTGAGATGAATTTCAAACATTGTCATCATGCAGTGAAACAACATATTCATACCTGAAATTTCTCAAATTGTTCTTAAATTTTGTAAGATGAATTTTACTTTTCCCTTGAAAAGTGCTCAATTCCTCTGCCAAAATTCATGCTGTTTAAAAATGCATTTTTTTAATTAAAGGCATTTTAGTTTTTGGTTTGGGTTTTTTACTGGCTTTAATGTATGACATTCTTTTTTTCATATGTCTTTGCAGTGGCTTCTGTATCAGTAAGCTAGCACTCCATGCACAAGGAATTCCTTTGAACATTTGATGTAGTAATATTTTATCGATCACTTCTCTATAGAACATATGCTAAAAGGAAGTCTGAAAAATCTATGTAATCACAACAATTTATTTTGGAATTTGTCTCTTGAGGAGATATTTGCCAGAATCTGGCTGCACCATTAGAGAGCAGCTTCACTGTGTTGTTCAAGTTGGCAAATGAAAATGTTCTCTTTTGATATTTTCATTTAGTTCCTTTGAAACCATGTAGATTCTCAGATTACCATCTGTTTTTTTGATTCTAACCACTGAACGGGACCCAGAAGGTTCTTCTGCTTAATGTATGATGCCATTTTCTGTCATTTGGTTCAAAAACTGTTCAGTCCAGCCTTTAATGGCAGTACTTTCTTTACAACATGAGTCACAGATCTTGCGTTTTATTGTACTTGTGCAGAGTGTACTGTGAACAAATGTCAAACCTTGTCAAATATGAACTGTGGCCTCAGCACTGCACAGTGGTGCTTTGGTGACATGCACATGTTTGAAATATTTGATAATCCCATTTATTTTAAATATCTTAAATGTAATAATGGTTTATTTTTTAAAATTAAATTTTAAATATTTCCATGCTTTCCAATCCAGAGATCTGACTCCTTTTTTTCCCAAGCATTTTCGCATGTTGCTCACGATCGAACTTTCAATCTGTGTAACAGCTTAATCTCGTGATTGAGGTCAGTGGACTCTGTGCTCAACAGCTCAGGGCATTACATCCCAAGTGTGCAATTTTATTGATTTCAGTAATATCATGTTAAGCTTTCAATCTGAACAAGTCTTCTTTTGCCTTTGTATGCTTTAAGTTATATTAGTCTATAATAATAATATATTTGAACTGGCTCCAGTTTAGATTTTGTTTTGCTGGAGCATTTTGTTTCAGCTGTGACACGTTGTATTATATTTCTGACAGTGCTTTTTATGGTAAATTTAACTTTTATTACAAACACTGTAACAGAGAATGGGATTGCCTGTGAGCAATCTTCTCTGTTTGACCCTATACCTGTCTTTTGTTCAGCTTCTACACCTAGGTTTTTGCATTTGTTTGCTTTATTTAGAGCTTGTCATGTGGTGATTACCTCTACAGGGAAACCTTTATCAAGTTTTGTTCATTTGTCTGTGAGTAAATTGTAAATCTCATACCAACTTCTAAGTAGTTTGGCATTTTGTTTTGTTTTGCATTTTCCCATGTTAACCACAAATGTGGGAATTTTTAAAATTGCACAAGTCAATCGCAGCTTTCATTTTGTGTGTAGAGACAGAACCAATGTCCCTCATTGTTCTTCTTCTGTTTAGAGATGTAAAATGTATTGTTTTATGATGTCTCTATTCTTTTGTTAGCATCCACTGTGGCATGTTAGCATAGCTCTGACTTAAAACTGTACTTGCTCTCTGAGCTGCAACCTGGGAATTTTAGCCTAGTCTCTACTATTTACAGTTTTGTGAAATTCTTGCTCTTGTTTTTCGGTAAAATTGCATGGTATTACTTTAAAAAGCAGACATTTTTCACTCTCCATCTTTCCTTTTCAAGTAATTCAACTGAGAAGTTGAACAAAATTATTTCAGGTAGATCTGGAAATAGAATCCGTCTCTCTGCAGTGGAACGCTCTGCCTCCTTGGATCAGTGGGCTAAATCCACTGGCTTAGATAGCTTGTTTGTAATCACTGTTGCAAATGGGTTTTGGTTCTCAAATGCAGCCCAAGAATCCTAATTGCTAGTTTGCTGTTGCTCCTCATGCCTCACTCACTGGGGAAGTGTATACTTGGCTTCCTGTAAGAGCCAGGTTGAGATGAAGAACAGCATTTCAACTGATTGTCTTCCCTAAGGCACTGCTTTAGAGTTGCTTCTGTTTTCTTCTTCCCTGTCTTTAAGGGAAAGAAATCAACCACAAACCTTGTATTTTAAATTAGGTTTTGTAGTCAGCTGTCACTGCAGTCATGGTGCACGCAAAAGCCCATGTGTTCTATTTTTTGTCATTAATAGTTTGTTTTGTCCTGCAATTGCAGAGTTATAAAATTTGGAAGATTGAGGGGTGTAAATACCAGCGACTTTGCTGGTATCTACTGAGTTGGATCTTGGTTCTTTACTTACCACTGCAGAAGTAAGGCCCAGTTTAGCTTGTTTACCTCTTAGTAATTTCTTTTTGGACTTTGACAGGTATTTTGGTGCAAATGCAGTATATCTTCTATAAATTTATTCTGTGCTTCACCTGGGAGTTTCTTATAGTGTTGTATGTGAGGTATGGGCATGCTGTGAACATGGAGCAATGAGGAATGAGGTGTGGCCACACTTGAGTGTCTCCTTATTGCTCATTTGCTTGGACCTGGGATGGCTCCACGTGGGTCTGGCCGCATGTCTCTGTACAAAACTGCATTGTAAAGGCCTCCAGAGTGAGTGGAAGCAGCCAACTTGCTTTTGCATCCTCACCAACCCTAGAGGTGGGATGGATGCAGTTTGCTGTGCTGGGCAACATGAGCTGTGCTGCATTTGAGCTGATTTGGGGTGTCTGTGCCCCTGATGTTCTATTTCACAGCCTGTGGAAATTGTTCGAAGGTGATGTGCAGTTACATTTGAGTTACTACAATAGCTTTTCAAAATGTTCACATTGCTAACATTTACTCTTAAAATAAATTTTATGTACATGATATATTGTAACTGAGTCTGACTGAAGAAAACGTCACTGAAATGATAGGAAACTCCAAGTTTCTTTGAATCTTTTTAAATTACCAGGGCAGGAAGTATGTCTGTCTTTAGCACCTTGAAAAAATGATTTTGTGGTTCTAGTACAAATCAAGATTCATTTCTGAAGGAACATTCTACTTCAGTATTCCTTATGTCAGCAGAAATGGTATGGTGTTAGCAATTAATAGAATGGGTAACCCTGTGCTGGTGGATATTCCACACCTTGCATCTTGCTGAAAGCTCCATATGGTTGTGAAGCATCCTTGAAAAATATAACAATAAGCAGTGTCTCTGGCTACAAGGGGGCTTTTCAGGATTTAAAAGGTAATTCAAGAAGAAAATGCTTTAAAACAAACAAACAAACAAAAATATCCTCAAACCTTTGTTGCTGAGCATAAAAACCCTGGGGAGTCTCTCTTGTTACACAGGAATGTAGCTGAGATACAGTGCTGTGAAGTTTCAGGTCTGTATTCTTTACTCTGTTTTGTCATATGGAGTTTGTAGAAATAGCCATGTGCTCTAGATACGAAAGTGGAAAAGAGGGCTTTGGAAACTAGGTGCAGCTTCAACTGTCGGGAGCATATAGGATCTTCTTCTCATAGGATTATTTTGAAAATGGGATGTTTAAAATGCTCCTTTTTGCCTTTGGACCTTAAACCATGTTGCTCTTGGTTTTAAGCTTATCTTTGTAATCAAGAGTGCTATCACTGCCATTGCAGAGGCTTGGGCTTTTAAAAGTTATGTTGAAAAACTTGGGAAGAAACTGAAGTGGAATCCCATTATGATAGCTGCTGATGGGAGACAGTCTTTCTTACTACTCTTCAAATCTGTTCACATTTTGAGAAAATGGTCAAAATAGAGCAATCTGGCAGTAATTTGGCTGTACTTAAACTCCTAAAGCTGCTACTGCAAGTGGGTCTGTATTAAAGGAATGACAACTGGAAGGGAGCATCAAGGCAAGAAAGCACACCTTCATTCTTTCCAAATCTGAATGCATCTTCCCTTTTTACGTGGGGTAGAGGTGCAAGGGAAGTTGTTGTAAAAAACCCCTCCAGGTAAGCCACTCCCTTCTCGGTTTGTCAGGAAGTAAATATTGTTCATAACTGCGCTGGCACTAACTGCGTGGCTTGTGTGACTGTTCTAGCAGAGCATCTAGGCTAGAAAGAGGATAAGGTTATGATTTTCTTTTTCTTGACATTTTCTCTCCTCAAGTGGATCATCTTAAATATTAACACCATCCTCAGTAATTAATATATTTTAATATTTAATATGGAAAATACTGTAATTCCAGGAGTGACACCATACAAGTGAAGTTCCACTGATCTATAAGCAAGGTGGTGATCTCAATCCTAAATTTGCCTGTTCTAGAGGAGTCCTTTTTTTCAGCTCTTTCTTTTGATTTCTGTCTTAGAGCAACTCAAAGAAGGTAATCTTTGTTTTTGCATCTTCTACAGTTTGTCATTTGGTCAGCAGAATTAAAAATGTGAGAGGGCGGGAGAGGATCAGTTCAGTTTTGCTTAAGCACAGATGCCCTGAGTTATATGTTTATTATTTATTGTTTTCCTTTGAAGATCTGTTATGTTACAGAAGATCTCCTGTTAGGTTTCCTGAAGCTGGAGCTTTCTTTTCTTTTTCTTGTGTGTTGCAAATTCTTGGCTCCTTCTGTAAGCATTCTGCTAAAGGCTTTCTCTTGAACTTGTGTTACCTGTGTTACCTTCTCTTTTTGCCTGTCACTCATCTTGCTCCTATGCCTCTCTATCTCTTCCATGAGAGTCTGGAGTAATAGATAAACTCTGTCTAGACTGGAAGTGCAGAGATAACCAACCTGGTGGTGTTCGAGTTAACCCTAGAGATCAGTTCTCTTCAGAGTCAGATGAAGCACCCCAAAATCAGGTTTTATGAATTTAGGCACAGCACCAGGCAACATGACTCTTTGGTGGGAGCTTTTCAGTCAAAAGCAACATTGAAAACCTCTGCATCACTCTTCATTGCGAGATGTGGATGTATCTCTTGTGTTGGCAGCTGTTGGTGGATGTGTTTATCCATGGACCTAGCTTTGTCTTTTTGTGTGTCATCACGTTTGTTGGTAGCCTCTTCATAGTAAGAGAAACACGCAGGTAATTTGTTGTTCAGCTCTTCAAGCAGCTATGTATGTGATACATTGGTTTGTTACGTGGATATTGAGAACTTCAGAAAACCTGTTGTGTTTTTAGAATGTACATACAATGTGTAGTTGACTGTTAGCAATTAAACTCTGCATTTAACCAGCATAATTATTTAATGCCTTTTATTATCTCTTGCTCTTGGCAATTATTGAAGACCTGACAAACTATGTCTCTACTCATGATACATCTGCTTTTTATTTTTTCTGCTCTGCTTGCTTTTCCACTGAGTTTACTGGTAGATGTGAATCTGATGCCAGCACAGAATCATGAGCTGTCTGAATTTTCAGTACAAGGAGTTTTTGATTCAGCTTGTTGTATCACTGTTTTTGTGCAGTACAGTTTCTTCTAGTGGATATATGAAGACAATGTGTACTGAAATGCTGTTTTACTTGCTTTGATACACAATTTCTTTTGTTCCTTTCTTTTTCTGTTAAGTGTTATTACTGTTGCTAGCAGGATTTCCCAAAATAATAATTTAGAAATCCCCAGAATTCTCAATAGTTCTTTCCCATTTGCAATACATAATGCACATATTTACAAGTAGTTTTGAGTATGAATATGTAAGAGTATTTTATGCCAATGGACTGCAAAAACGATTGTAATTTCTTAGCAGGGGATCAGTTTCACTCACACCTCTAGGTAATGATTCTCTTGCAGGAACATGTACATTGGGCAGCAGAATGAGATAAAGTATTTGCAAATAATGCAGCAAATTTTCCTGTATTGTGTTATCTGGAATTTCTTTATATTGTACTGAAAATATTGTAATTATAAGAAATAAAGACCTACGCAGTGATCTTCTGTGGTAAGTATAAAGGGAATAAAAAAGTTGTTTCGTCACATCATGCTGGTCCTTTGTATCAAATAGGGTAGGGGTTATTTGGAAAAAAAGACAGCTTATAAATATCATAATCCTGGGTTTAAATGTGTTATGTATGGGGATGCTTAGGGTCTGACTTCAAAGTTACATAGATTACCTTAATTTGGGAACTGCATATTTTTTTAGGGATTGCTTTGTTACATTAATAGCATCCTTTTTGATTTTTTTTTTTTTTTTAACCTGACAGTGGAGCACTTTTAAACAAATCATACCATTTAATTCTATTACATTAAAGGAACTGATACCTTTCATTTGTAATCCTGTAGGGTAGTAATTCTTATTACTGCAATTTAAAAGATAAAATATTTCTTCTTTCCCTTCTTTTACTATGTTTATGTATGTATTTTCAGATATGATTCTGGACCAGCAGGTGGGTTCTGGGCAGCTCAGTGAGGATGTTCGTCACAGAGTGCATGAGGCCTTACTGAAACAGCATCACCATCAGAACCAGAAAAAGCTGAGCAACAGGATCCCAATTGTGAGATCCTTCGCTGATATTGGAAAGAAGCAGTCTGAGCCCCATTCCATGGATAAAAATGGTAATGCGTTGCTTTATTTTGCATTTTGAGCTTTCAATAACATCTGCCTGTTCAGTATCACATGTGCTTGAACCCACAGCTTGAACTCAGTGTGACTCTGCTCTGAAAAGCCACTGTGTAAAAGTGGTACCTTTTGCATGAGTGGTTCTCTTATGCATGCAGTAACACATCTGTCTAAATTTGGAATTCGGGTGTCCTGCACAGTTCAGGGCTGTGGTATTCAAGGGAAGCAGCTCAGGTGCTGGAAGCAAGTTACCTGGGTTCGAGTGCCACTCTTCCCTGATTAACTGCCATGGCACACTATATCCAGCGCAGCACAGCTCGAGGACACTTGTGGTGCTTTAGGCACCCTGGGCCAGCCTTCAAACGGAGCTTGAGCATCTTTGCATGGTGTTGCTCTGAACTGTTGACATGCTCCATTAGTGCCAGAAATGTGATTTGACTATTTTTGACTATTTTGACTATTTTTGACAGCACCTATTTGGTTAAAATGTAATGGATTCTTAAAATAGTTTCTGAGTCTATGACACTATATGCATTAGCTAGTGTTCAACTGGTACTTCAGATTTCATAGTTGAGTTCGAGGAGTTGGAAAATGAGAAGAACATTTTCAAGATGACACTGTTGGAGAGATGCCGCAAGAACTATACCTTATTCTTTCAGAAAACCACTTTTTGGAAAATCATATTCATGAAAATGAGAGAGCATATTTTCAGAATTGTTGTGCAATAAAATAGTGGCTTAATTTTTTTGTCTTGGTTTCACAGAAGTCTTTATAAGCCGTACTGTTGTTATAGGTTAATCATAATGAAAGATAATATCTTATTGCCTCTTCCTTATTTACATAGACACAGGCCTGTGTTATGAAACATACAGCCAGATTTTGCAAATATTTACATTTAATTCACTAGATTTGTACATTGCAGAATTACCAAGCCTCTGTATCCAGTATCATCACAATACCCACAACATTTTTGTCTGGACACCATTGCACTGTGGTGACTCTTATTCGCAAAATCACCTCAGCTTTAGTGAAATCTCAGTCCCTTCTGCTGCCGTGTCTGGTTCAGGGCCCTGCTGAGCTCCTCTGTCACCCTGGGATGTGTGGCATGAGGGAACACCCGTGGCACAGGGAAGGTGCAAGGCTCAGCTGGTTGATGCAAGGGGAGAGAGTAGTGGTGTGGCTGACCTGCCAAGATAGGGATGTTGGTATAAAGATTGGCTTTGGTTTCAAGGAAGGAACCTTTGTTTCAATTATTGTCATATAAAGTTTTAATAAGTACTTCTAAATCTAGCTGCTTCCCTGGGAGAGGCTCTCAGACCTAAAAGGCAACATCTAATTTCATCTGAAGAGGATAGGAAATAGAAACGTATAAATTATGCCAAAATAGCATTTTAAGAGTAAGGAAAATGTAGTATTTGCTAAGATGTATGTGAGTACACATATGGATGCACAAGAGCAAAAGTAGGATGATTGTTCATCCTTTTAAAGGCAACTTTCCTGTTGATTTGTGCAACTCTTGCTAATAACTTTAAACAAGTATTCAGGAGGCACTTAAGAAAGTCAGTGCTATAGTGTTTATATTCCTCAGTTTCCACAGGGCATAACAAATAAGCAGTAGGTCTACTTAGAAAGACCCCTCAGGGCAAGCTGTGAAAGTATCGTAAGCTCAGTTTCAGTAACTTTCTCTAGCTGTTAGTGGAACTGATGCAGCAATTCACTCCAGAAACATCTCCCTTTTACCTAAGTTTCTTGTGGGAACCTTCATATCTCCAATTCCCCCAAAAATAGATTCTGATCAGGACAGCATCTAAGTCCATACTAAACACTCTGATTTTTATATACTCAGTGGTTAAGTGATTCTGTGAGTAGGGAGACACATTCTTAGAGGGTTTTTTTTGTCTGTGCTTATTTTTCAAGATGAAAAACTACTTAATTCCGGTTCATGTCTTTATGTAGAGGTGCATCAGAGCCCTCTAACACCTGGTTAAAAATCACTGTCACTTTCACTGTGTTAGTTTAAATTAGATGTACGATAAACAATACAAATCTAAATAATTCTGGGAACATTTATACGAAGGTAAATCAACTTCGCATTTAAATTACAATGAAGAGCTCCAAACTGAATCTTTTTGGACATGTGTCTTCAAATCAGTTTGAAGCATTGTTCTTCTACTTGCATCCTTCAACTGCTAATGCACATTTGGCAGACTCGTGTACTGACCTCTTCAAAATAGGTGATGGCCCTGTGATAAAGCGAAGAGGGGTTGGTTTATTTTAAATTTCTCTCTTACCATCCGTTACACCGTTACATTAAAAAGTCCATTTTTTTTTTTTAATTGCATGAATTGTACTAAAATTAGTGTTAGCTTTAGAAGAGGAAAATTCTGTCTTAAGTTTTTGGTTTTCAAAGGAATCACGATTTTTTAGCTTTTCAAGACAACAGCAAATAAACAGCTCATGGCCTTGAGTGGCAACTGTCGCCCCAACACTCTGGGATTATTGGAGTGGGGAAAGAGATGATCCTGGAGAGCTGCCTAATTTTAGGCACACTGACTGCTGCCTCTGCTGGCATAGACTTAGTTATTTCTTTACTGTGAGTAACTTGCAATAGTACGTGGTGTGTAAATTATACAGGAATCTACACTGAAATGCTCACCTTTCAGGAATGAAGAGCCCTTAGAAGCTTGACCAGGGGTAGCAGTGAGGTTTCTGATCATTATCTGCTGCCGTTGCCTCATCACCCAAATGCTAGAGTTCAGCTACAGTCTTATGCTCACTGCAGCTCTATATTTCTTTTCAGATTGCAATGGAGTGTCTGTACAGGCTTCTCATAATAAGACAAAAATGAGTTGTTAAAATATAACTTTGGATCAGGTGAAGGCAAAAGAACAGGCAGATAAATACGTGTAAAAGAAAGCAAAATTAAGAGAGATAAGCAGCACTTTGTATTATTGTCAAAAGTGTCTTGTGAGACACGTCTTTGTTTCCTGAGGACAAACTGGTAAAATGGAGCCAAGGCATCGTTTTAGGCTGCTTATTCCCATTGTGCACAAACATTGTGTAGAATGTATGAACATAGAATATTTCATATATAGCAAACAGTAGCAGTATTTTTCTCTCTTTAGTAGAAAAATGCATTAAAATAGTAAAACATTTTATTATTGCTTTTACTTTCTGGATGAGAAGCTGAATTCATAGAAGACTGCAGATCATCTCAGGTAATACTGATGAGTTTACAGCTCAGATCAGGTTTTTCAGTAACAGCAGTTGCCAGGAGCTTTAGAAGGGCCACTTATTTATCTCTGTTGAAATGAGGCAGAGGAAACGGGATGCTTTTTCTGCACAAAAGGGAATTCTAAGTTTGGTTAAATTTGGGTTTCATGTAGACAGTTTAACTGATAACAATCCTTAGCAGTCTATAATTTGTAAAATAAGTGATTCATAGCCATAAGTCCTTGCCTTCTGGGTTACATGGTACAGCTGAGGATGCAAAACTCCTTTGACCACGTTCTTGACTACGCTAGCTTATTAATGTGTCCATTTCCAGATATTCCGGAGCAAAGTCTGAAAATGAAGACAGAAACTTAAATTCAATGCATGGCTATGCAGCTGACAGACCACTGTGATATCTTTGCTGGAAGACAGTTGTACATATGTTGTCCCTCCATTTTTTCTTTGTTTAAGAGTCTGTCAGACCATCTAGTTAATTTGCTTTGTGTTTAGTAGTATTATCTTTTGTTTACAATGGCTTTTCTTCACATCCTCTGCAGGGCTAAGATGTCAGGGTGCTATGGATTTACCATGCATTTTTAATGCTGCCATGCTGTGTTTAACTTTCACTTTTCATTAACCATCAAAACTGTGAGAATTAAAAGCCTGCTTTTGATGTTCCAATAAAAACCGACAGTCAAATTTGGCATAAGAGCAGGAAAAATGACTTTTTTTTCTTCAGTCTAATTTGACACCAAAACCCCTAAATAGAGGGTTGCAAGTAATTTTAGCATAAATAATGTAAAGGCAGGTAAAAATATGAATCTTTGCAATTAGTAAACAATTTTTAGGAAGTTTGATTTGTAAAGCAATTTAACTCATTTTTATTGAGATCAATAGGTTTTTCACTCTACCTGAGAACTGTGTCTGTGAATTTCTATAGTGCGGTCTAAAAAGCCAGAGATTGCAAATACACAACACCTTTCTATTGTTACAGGAATGCTAAAATAATTTCATAAGCCTCTCCCCTTTTAAAGGGTTCTCCAATTCAGAATTTAAGCATGCATGGCACGGGAAAGTAGAGAATTTGACAAATATGTAGTTAGGAAAAGAAACTTTCATCACATCAATTTACGTTTTTTTGACTGGCTATTTCACTTTTAGTCTAGACTTCAAATCGTGTGTGTGTGTGTATGTAATGAATTCTAACAGACCTTTTAGTGATTAAAATCAACGAGGAAGGAACTAGAGGAGAGGAGCATGACAGGATAAGTGACTTGTAAACTGTATTTCCAAGCACCTTGCTGAAGTGTTCTTTATCTATAACGATCTTATGCTTATTTTCTGTTCCATACCTATGACATTTATAACTGCTTCTTCTCCCTTGATGTCAGAATAGACACTTTATTAGCGTAAAAATTGCATTATGCCACACATCATGTCTGATTTTGAGAAATTCTGAAGTTCCAGGGAGTTTATCAATATGCCAAAGAGCTTGAAGAAGGCGATGGCACATTAAATTGTGGATCTTCAGAGCTAACAGCATGAGCTGCTGGACCAGTTCGTTTTGATGTGTTCTTTTTCAAGCTTTTTTCCAGTTCGTTAGTGTGATGTGCTTGTTTGGGTTTCATTATTTTATGGCAGTATAAGCACACACAGAGGTGTTTAAGACTATGCTTGGGTGTCTAACTAAGGACAGCATGCTTTAGTATCCCAGTAAGTCTAAATTACCAGTTATGTAATGGTGTTTGTTACTTTCCTCAGTTTCCTGAACTCTCCTAAGCATCAATTTAAGCATTTGTGCTGTAACTCAGAGCTAGCTTACATCATCTGATGTCAATACTCCCACGTGGAGAGAGACAGACGTTACTTGGAGCCCAATGAAAATGATAGGGAGGAATGCCTAGGTATGTGACCATGTTCCTTCGTTTTGGGAATAAGTCACGAAAAATGTCATATACATACCCAAGTTTTCTGGCAGTATTGGATCTGAATAAGATGGATTGCTACTGCTTTCCTTGAAGAGAAGGCAAACCCAAAAGTTGGTTAATTCTGGCTTAAAAGTAAATTAGATTAGCTAATGCACTATTTATTGTTTTATATAGTTTTTATTGTCTTATATTCTTTATATATATTCTATATATTTTAATCAACTTGTATTATCCACAGGTTTTTTTATATTACTAAAATATAACTTGTATTTATGAAAATTTTCATCTGATATTATTCTTTCTTTTTCCACTTTTCCTTGTACCCATGATAAAATGTGTAATCTATATGTATAAAGCGATATCATTCATCTGTGTATTTCTTTATTTTGCTCTTTGTTGTGTCTGTCTCTAACAGGCTCATCTCATCTCTGTATCTTCCTCATCTCCTATCCTTTGGGTTCTGTAAACTCCCTGAAGGTTCAGAGGTAGTATAAATACCTGTTCTTGCTTGGGCTTCAAATAATTTCAAATGTACACCCGTGTCTTCATCTCAGTTTCTTGACAGCATGCAACTTCTTGCTATGGTGATTAAAAAATACCTCAGGCCTTTGTCAGCAGTTCTGGCACACTTACGAGAAGCTTGTGTGGAATTATGGTTTTTTGGGAAAAAAAATCCCAACCAACAACAGTGATTTCTTTATACGTTCATTTTCTTACATCAATTTGTAAAACTGCAAATCATAGCATTTTAGTTAAAATTGCATGACGTTACGTGAATTATGCTTGTGATTCAGGCCTAGTGTTAGAAAAACAGGTGAAGTAACTTTGTCCTCATCCTTTAAATAATGTATCATTAGCGAGCACCCAATCTGCTTGCAGTTATGCAGGTACAATGGGAGTGACATGGTTCTCCACCGACTGAAAAGGTTATGCATCAAGAGGTCTAAAAGTACATTTACAATTCTGTCTGCAAAGTTGGTATCACTGCTCTGTTGTATTAGAATTTTACTGCATACTAAACAAAACAATGTTTTTCATTCCTTCATTTTTGATTTGGACAGTGTGTCTGTTTATATTTGGAAATTTGGTGACTAGATGCAGTGAAAAGCCTGAAGATTGTTATATCTGGCTTGCAAATCAGATATTTTTTTTTTTTCTGAATGGGAAGAAATCTGCATGGTCTAGAAAAATAAGCAATTTACTTTCTGATTCGGTTTCCGTTGATGTGTCAGTTATATCCAGTTTGTTTCCATTAACTGTGATTTGTATCTGTAGACGTTGTTCTTGGTTTTTGTCGTTGGTATTTTAGAGACCTCTTTGATTTTGATTAATAAATGCAATACACATAGTTAAATGTCTCAAGCTTTAAATTTTAGGGAGTAGTAATATGCTGCATGAGACGTTCATTTACTGGGATTTTTTTTTTTTTTAATTTGGCAGGACTGAGTCTTAAATGCTGAGTTCTATCTGCATATGCAAACATCTATTAATTTAACCAATATGGATTCATATGTTTTTGATGGATTTTGATTTTTAAGATGCTCGGCTTTTGCATTACATAATATGTTTTGTGTGAATTCTTGCTCTATCCAAAGCTCTGGCAATTTCACGTTATCTGAAAAAACATTCATTTTTTATGTATACCAACTTAAAATATAATTTTAAAAACTGTGTTGGCGTTGGCTTTTTAACACATAGATAAGCCTTAACACACATTTTAGTGTGTTTTTGCCTGTTAGGTATTAAGTTCCTTTGTATGTAGGCTGGATATTTCAACGATACCACATTGTGCCTTTGTTTGATACTTTAAAAAATCTGAATGGCACTCTGATGAGCTCTTATAGAATGCGGCTTTTCAGATGCTTTATATAGGTGGACTGCAGAGTAAATCAAGGCTTTTAAACTTTAGATTTGTAAGGACTCAAAGTACTACATTACACTCTTAAAAAATAAAATACTGTATTCACCCCATATGATGTGTAAATAAACATTTTACTTGAGAGAGCTGAAATGGAACTGGCAAGAACAGGGCATGGAAGAGCTGAATAAATGGCAAGTCTGTTGCTGTTCTTATTCGCTGTTATTGATGTTTTATGCCTTCACCATTCTTACCAGCCTAAACCACACACTGCCAACTCAAAAAATAATAAACCATTGCAAGTGTTTTTCTCAGACATTTAAAGCCTGGCTAGAGTTTGGTGTTAGTTTGGTGCTTTTTTTTTTTTTTTACTTTTTTTACTTCAAAGGATCTCATAAAGATAAAATTTGGAGAACACCTGGATTTAGTGTAACTGTATTCCAGAGACAATATGATGCAGTGGTGACTGTTGATGTTTTGGTGGAAATCAGAGAAGGAAATGCGTTTGTTTGTTTGTTTTCTTTTAGTCTAGGTATGGTGTGACAGCTCCTCTCGTCATTCACATAGCTCTTTAATTGCTTTTTGCTTCGTGGGACCATCATGGTGCCAGTAACTGATTCCTTCATTCAAGGAAAACATTCATTGTTGCTGAAATTAAGTGACTTGAGGATAAAGCACTTATGTAGTGGTGAAAGGGCTTCAAGAAACTGAATAGTTGTAATGACATTGGAAAACCAGTGCAGCATGGTCATACAAATGTTCACTATGTTACCATCAGTATGTTTTTGGTCCCGCCTGGTTGGGAATTACTCATGTATTAAACGGTATTCCCCCAAAAGACATTTCCTTTAAGTCAACATGAACTTATACACAAAATTAAATTAATATTTGCATTTTTTTGGTTTCATATCTCGGAAGTAGAAAAAGCTACCCAATATAAAATAATCATGTAGCAATGCAGTCCTGCTCTAAGAGGGCCACCATAGCATTGCATCTACCCACTATTTAGTACAAAATTTACAGGCATTTAACAAACTAAATGTGCACAGGAGCAAAAATCTATCCAAACCCAAGTACTTTTTATCTTTTCTGTTGAATGGCCACAGAGAAACCAAGTTCCAGATTCGCATTTTACCGACTGCGTTGTTGCCTAACAAACATGCATTCCTGTGGTGTGTTTAAGATGCTCTTTAAAAAACTTTACTCGTGACTATCATGTGGAAAGTGGAATTATCTACCTTTTCTACCTTGTTATCTTTGATTGTTAACCCCCCAAACTTCTTGTTCCAAGATCCAGCAAGCTGTCTTAAATTGCAGAGCTATTTAAACATCCCTTACTGCCTCAAGGTAAAACTTGTGTTCTTTAAGATTACTCCAGCATATGGGTAAATGGTAAAAAGTTTGAGGTCTTGGCACAGAAAAAGAACATATGCTGTTCTTACAAACTTCACATACTTAGTTGTTGTGGCTTTTATTTCCTACTGTGTATGTTTTCACATGTTTTTCTCCTAAAAGAAAAGTGGACAAATATTTAAAAGTTAGCTTTTGGACTGTAATGGTAACTGCTTAGAGGCTTTTGACATCTCCCATTATGATGTTAAAATGTCAGTATTTTTATTATTATTTTATTATTTATTATTCAGTATATTTAACAGGTGGTTCATGCTCTGACTCCTTTGTTGGTCAATATTTTTATCTCCCTGGCAAATATCCCTGCTCTCATTTTGTTGAATTTTTGCATCTAGAAAAAAAAAAAAAGAGGTATAACTGCAAATCCCTAATTAGCAACAGAAAGATAATGAAGTACTATTTCTGTTGCTTTCCTGTAACATCTTTATAATACGGTATGTATATTGGTATAAGTAATTATTACAAGTATTTCCCTTTATATAGATCCTAGAATATAGAGGAGTGTCTAAAGTGAAGAAATTTAGAGTTAAGAAGGTCTAATGTTACTAGATCTAAAGTTTTCTGGGAGTAAGTTACGGCAGAAATTTCCCCTGAGCATTTTATGGCTTCTCTGTTAGAATTAGCGGAAGTTTTAAAAATTATGCTATTAAAATCTCAAAAATAGTACAGAAATCAAATTTATATATTGATTATTTTTAATACTTGTAATACTACAGGATGATTCATTGAAAAATAATTCTAAGACTGCTAAATAGACAACACAGAAAAAAATTACCGTGTGAAATAGTGTATGGGTAGTAGTGTACACAGTGATGGTTTAATGAAGATGGAACTCGGAGTTTTTTCCTTTAAATTCTAATTAAAACAGACAAATTGAATAGCTGTTTATAAGCATCTTGCATATTTAAGATCTGGCTTCTGATTTACAAAAGTCGTCTCTTGTGACATTTAGGAATTAATAGTAATTTTGATGTGAATTCCTTTAAGTTACATTAGTATGTTGCTTTCTGAAATCAACCCTTTATTCTTGTCATATGTGAGGTCTAATCCAGACTAATTTTTATTGACTTGGTTAGGTTGACATGCTTGTCATGTCTGTCTTTTTGCTATTCTCTGTTTATTTCACCGTAGTGCTGAACAAAAGCCCTAATTTCTATTCGTGTTTTGATCTGTTCTTGTCCTGAATCAGAGAGAAAAGGGAAATATTTATGTATTTAAGACTGATACATTTAATAATAATATTTATAGCAATACATTTTAAAACATTTTGTTCCTGCACTTCCTAATTGAAGTGAAATTTCTCTGGCTACACTACCAGGACCCAGTGCAGGAGTCTTAAAAACTGTTTTGGTGGTGGGAGATTTGCCTAGTGGAAATGAGATGTTGATTTTCACGAGAACAAACCTTTTCCTTGAGCAAGTGTTTCAACTGGGAATTCATGACCTGAATTAGCCAGGGATACCGTAATACTCATCTGTGACAGAAGCTGTATACTTCAGTATTTTGGCAATGGCTTGAGATACTCTTGCAAGTCCCCTGTTCTCATCAGCTGGGTGCTGTGAAGCGCTCTGTTTCCTGGCTGTGGCTGAGGACATGCTGGGACTGCAAGCATGTGTAACAGCGGCACGAGGGGACACACTGTGGCTTTTGGAATTGCCCAGAACGTGTACCTAGCTTAGGGCTTTCTGACTGTCTTATTCTTCAAGTATTGTGAACATATGGTCTTTGTTACTGTGCAAATTTAGGTTGATTTTCACCAGAACCAATGTTTTCACATTATCATTTCTCAGTCATATGAGAGACTTTATTTGCTATGGAAACAAATATACGCTGGGCACGAGATGCTGACTCTGGGCCAGTTGGACTCTGTAGTTATTCCTGGGTATGTGTTAGGGCAGTAAGAGATAGTTGGCTCATACATTTGGTAGTTTTTCCTGTACTTTGTTGTGGTGTTCAGGGCTGTGTGTGGTTCCTGCCGTGCCAGGGAAGGAGGAAGAAGGAAGGCAGGTGTGAATGTGCCGTCCCCCTGGGGGGGCTGGTGTGCTGCCGCACTGCCGGCTCTGCTCCCTCGGACTGTGCATGGTGGCTTCTGGCTGTGCACAGGGGCAATGTTGGCACTGAGTAGAAATATGGGACATATACTTGTTACTTAATCCTGGTTTTGTTTTGGGGGTTTTTTTGAGCTTTTGTTGGCAAATTTTGTTGGTCACAAGGCTTACTCTTTGCTTACATGAGACTGAGGCATGTTTAAATGCTTCTTCTCGTCTTGAGATACTTTTAAAACTTCTGTTAAATACTTTACTAAATCTTCACTGGATTTTTTTGAAAATGTGTTGCTGAAACATTTGTTTTACACATGTCAATGATCACGTTGTTCAAAACTGAGTTGTTAAATCATCTTAATTTCCAATACATGTATTTTTATAGCAGTCCACTTTTGTGCTGGGTTTTGTAGTTGTTGTTATGATCAGGACATTCTTCTAGACATGAGTAAATTTATGGAAATTAGTAATCCTGTTTTATTCAGTGAGGAGTATTCTTGTAGACAGTTATTGCTCAAAATTGGCAGCTCCTCAAATTACTTACAAAAACTATACGAATGCAGGACTTTCCTCAACTGTAATATCTTTAAAATCTTAAGCTTTAATTGGCGTATAAAGTTTGTCTTCCAACATTCGAGAATATCTTTTACATTTTCTAAATTATGTTCTCCCATTCCTAACTGTTCTGTCTTTTGAGAATGTGTTATTCTAAATAAGTCTTTAATTAAAATGCCATGTTTAGATGCTTTATGTACATATGAAATCAGATGTATGTAGTTCTTCGACAACTATTTCATTAGATGTTTCTTTATTTATAGAAGTAATTGTTAGTATTCGGTAATAACGGTCCTTTTTTTAGCAGGTCAGATTGTTTCCCCACAGTCTGCTCCAGCCTGTATTGAAAACAAAAACGATGTGAGCAGAGAAAACAGCACTGTTGACTTTAGCAAGGTGAGTATTCACTGATGGTGAAGAGAGCTTCCTGACTACCAAATAGATCTTTTAAATTAAACACTATGAATTCATGTGAATCAGGAAAATCTATGAAGTGCAATTTTTACTTCAGCATTAACATTTAGTGTGCACTGCAACACAGTTTGTTTATAAAAAAAAGCATTTTTCATTTTCTGGATAAATTACTAGTGAGAGGATATTACAGATTAGGAGTAGAGATAAAATTATTGCATGTCAATATTATAGGTGTATATTTGTGGGGGGACTTTTTACAAACAATCAGAAAATTATCTAAGTAGGAAAGTAATTCAGAATTCTTATAGTTCAGATTTACCTCTCAGATTTTTACTTTTTGTAGAAGTAATGCGTGAATTCAAACTACGTTTTTTATAACCTGAACTCGTGGATTCCAGATGTCTCAAACAGAATGTGTTTCTGTAAACCTATAACTTAATTCTTCTGGCAAGCCAAGATATTTCAGTACACTTCACAAAAGATGTTAACTGTTCAGTAGTGGAGATTGCAATGACAGTTCAATGTTAGATAGCAAAGAAAAGCAAACAGCTTCTCAGCTTTAATGTAAAGGAGAACCCTAATTTGTTTAAGAAGTCTGTATGTACCTAAAACAAACTGTCACGTTAGATACAGGTGACAGACCTGACAGGGATAGATGACTTCATCTGACATGTTAATACAACCAAGGTTGCGTAAGTGAAAAAAGGTGATTTAAACCAAAATTCTGAAGAACAGCACTTCGAGTCTGTTGAATCTTAATGTAAGTGCAACTGAGCTAAAAGTAGAGTTATGTGATTGCTCCATCTGGTGCCAGACTAATTTCCTAGCAGCAGTAGCTCTGTGCATCATTTGAATTCATGACTGAACATGCCAGATTAGGAATGGTGTATAGCTGAAAGAAAGGTGGGAAACAGATCTTTTTGTCAAAGACAGCGAGAAGAAAGGACACTCGCTGGAGATGTATTGTGGGCCATGTTTCTGCAGAGGTAGCAAGGAGATCTATAAGCAGTGACGAATTGTTAAAAATTTAATGCTAATACTTTAGGATTATAATGCTTTAAAAAGTCATGTATGGTTTTGGTTTCGTGAAATTTTTATTAAAAGTGTTAACTAAAACTAATTGCTTTGGCAAGTCTTCTAATATCAAGATGTAAAATTTTGCAAAGGATATCAGATATAAATGAAGCTGTCTATGCAAAATTAAGCTGTGCAGAAGTGAAGCACATAACAACTCAAAGGGAATGACATGGCTTTCAGTAGTGCTTTACTTGCATGTTTCCCCAGTTGCTCTGAGTGTTGTAGGATCAAAATCCCAGTTTGTTATCTAGCTGCATGGTGTTTGTACTAAACAAGAATGGAAGCTGCATCATTTGATCCTTCACTCACTTTTTTTTTTTTTTTTTCTGTAATGCTGCAGCTTTGCTGATCAAAAGAGCTCTTCCTTTTTAAACTGGCCTGGGAAGAGATCAAGGTGTCATCTTTTGACTAGCCTCAGTAGTGTTAGATACAAACAAGGGAATATGAAAGGAACAGCTTTTGTTTGCAGGATTGAAATAACAGCAGAGGATCACAATCTAAATACCTATTTTGGTTGCCTTTAAATAGATCTATTTATCCATTTGAAGATGCATAAGTAAAGCAGAATTTCCCCTTAAAATGTGCTATTGCAATGGCTCCCAATGGTTATAATTGGAATTATATACACAGACTGAGAGGAAAGTAGAGCACTACACTAATTTTATCTTGAGTACTGTGATTTCTTGCTCTAATTTTTTTCCACATATTAATTTCATTTATCTTCTACAAAAAAGCACCTTTTACTACCTTACATATTCTCTCCTTGCTAATCCATCTCCCTTGGGCTACTTCTAATATTTCGAATTTTGGAGTTGATTAAAAAAGCTGACTTAATCTGAACACAACACTGAGACTGTTGATTGTATTGGTATCTGTTCGTGAATAGTGTGAGACACAGCACTAAAAGCTGTCTTAAATGTTACTTCAGCAACACAGAGAGGGAGACATAGTTTCTGACGTTTGTACTTGTAAATGTGTCACTCCTCTTCCTTTGGGGACACCACAAGGACTTTGTATTCCCAGGGCGATGTGAGGTGATCTGTCGCAGCACCACTTTATCCCATGTCCGGGCAGGCTGGGGATGGCAGTTTAACAACTGCATCTGGCTGATGTCCACTTCTTATGCCAGAGGCTGAAGGGAAACCGTGGTTGTCCTGAAATACGAAATGCGTGAAGAGACTGCACCTGCGTCCTTTCTCATGGCAACTTCCCTGTGTTCCACATGGAAGCAGTATTTCTGAATCAAACCTCTGTCCCATACTGACAGAGTTTGGTGTTTCAGATACCGTGTGAAATACTGACTTGTTTTTGAATATTGCTTGGCCCTGCTTATAAATAAATTTGATTAATATGTGTCAGGGCTTTCCTAAGAAGTGATGTTGGGTATTTTCTGTTTGTCTTGATGTCAGTTTATGTTTGGTTCCGTGGGAGGCCCTCACCACTGTTTTCAGTCCTTGAGTTGCCCTGGAGGGGAGCAGCCTCCACATTAGTTGCTTAGTTTTATGTTTAATTGGAGCTTGCTGGGACTGTTTAGTGCCAGGTCATAAATGTGGCTCTGGTTAGGGTGAAGATGAAGATGCACATGAGGTCTATCAGGCTGAAGAACTCTTGGGGTAACAGATATACGATGGATAGGTTAGATGAAGCATTTGAACGGCGTAGCTTCTGCTATTGCCCAAAACGCTCCAGGGCCACCTCTGCTCTTGTTATGTAGTAGAAACAACACCCGGGGCTCGGGTGTATTTGCCCAGTTTGATGCTTCTCTGCCAGCTACTTTCCTTTTAACCAGGGCTCTGTTCACTACCTAAAAGATTTTGGAATGTCAAGCTGATAAGTAGTACAGGAAACATATCTGGAATAGTTTGTGGTAGATGGGAGACTGAATGTTTATTTCAGATTTGAGTCTTGATCCTGTGATATGTGTGTTAGCGGGACTCAACTGTAGCATGTTTTACATGAGACATTAGTTATTAAATGTTAAATCCATTCACAAGGTGAAATCATTACAGAATGCACATTGCCCTGTGACTGAAAGACTGCTTTCTCACACCTGTAAATGACTTACGACACCAAAATTAGGTGCAAAGTGAATCTGTGTGGGTTTTGTATTTTACCCTAAGGAGGTTTTTTTGTGATTTGAGTGGGGAATAGAATTTACCTTCCTGATACTTTACCTTGAAAAAGTACTTGGACTCCAACCTTCCAGGTTGATTGATGCTTGTTTAACTTTGTGAGGTGTTTGGTCATCATTCTAGATTAGCTTAGGCTTAGACATCTCTTTGTGATCTCAGGGAAATAAGATTTTATTACACAGGCAACTGTGTGATATCTGAATTCTGATTTAATGCCAGAGCCATTTGCAAGAAAACAATTTTCTAAATATTACCAAAAACTATGCAAACTAGTACTGACAGATGGCTGTAAGATAGACATTAAAATGGTCCACTTTAACAGTTTATATTGGATTTGGTTGCTGTTGTTGTGTTTAGATTAATAAAAGGAAAGCAAATGACAAAATTCATGCATTTTGAAATGTAGACAATACTGGTGCATAATGAAATCAAACATACATTATATACTCTATTACTCCATGTCAATCTTCATTACAGAGTAAACTCTAGACTGATACTGAGGAAATAAATATGAATGAATGCATTTTTAGGCAAATACCTCAGGTTTATATAGCAATGTCATGGTGAAGCTGTTTCTCTGTCTTTTCCGACCTTCCCCATAAAAGTCAACATCGCTGCCTTAAAACTCCAAAGCTCTTATTCTGCTTTGCTCTTTCCATTTACTCTTGAGACAATCATGGTCATAGCTTATTTTCTGTCACTTTCAGTGGAAGAGCAACTGTCTTCCATTAAATCTGAAACCAAAATACATCTGACTTAGAGTAGTAGAAGGAAAATTATATGTAGTGGAACCTGTTCTTCTCATAGAGATTGTAATACAGCAACTATGAACTATGAATTCGTGATTTCCAGAATTGTTATGATGGAAAAATAAGGTGTCTTCATTTCTTCTACTATTATGAATTATTGATTCTGAGTTTTTGATGCCGTTATGTTTATTGATAAAATGTATTAATAGTAAATTAATACTGTATTCTTAAAAAGATTTTGAATGTGTTTTATTGTCTTTATAAATTAATTATGCAGCACTTTAACTGTGTTTCCAAGAAAAATAAGTCAAATAAAAAGTCTCTGTCAACAAATCAGGGGGAAAAAAAAATCCCTGTTAATACATTTTAGATTGTAATTTGATATACTTTTCCCAGGTTGACCTACACTTCATGAAAAAAATACCACCTGGAGCTGAAGCGTCAAATATCTTAGTAGGTGAACTGGAGTTCCTGGACCGTGCAGTTGTTGCTTTTGTCAGGTTATCTCCTGCAGTGCTGCTTACGGGACTGGCTGAAGTTCCGATTCCAACAAGGTACAGTTGGATTTGTTTCTTTTCATGTTTTTCTGAGTACCTTGTGGAGAGAGAGTGATGCAGCTTTCAGTTTTGTCATGTATTGAGTTACAAATTTGGTTCTTCCTTTGACAAAGACATCTTTTTACCCATCCACTCTTTAAGTGATATATAGGTATATTCAGAACCATACTGTTTGTGTGTGCAGATAATAATTCTTTGCAGAAGTAGAAATGATAGCTTGTTAGGGTACAACACACAGTTTATTCTATGCAAACTGGTAATACAGCAGGTGAAATACTAAGGTGAAATATGCAGCTTCATAGAATCATAGAATGTTCTGTGTTGGAAGGNCATTGGTTGCCAGAGAGAGTTCAGTGCCTGCCCCTCCTCCTCCCCTTGTGAAGAAACTGTAGACCACGATGAGGTCTCCCCTTAGTCTCCTCTTCTCCAGGCTGAACAAACCAAGTGACTTTAGCCACTCGTCATATGGCTTCCCCTCCAAACCCTTCACCAACTTTGTCGCCCTCTTCTGGACACTCTATAGCAGCTTAATATCTTTTTTATCCTGTGGAACCCAGAACTGCACACAGTGCTTCAGGTGAGGCCGCAGCAGTGCAGGGTAGAGTGGGACAATCACCCGAATGATCACATGGAACTCAAACTACTTATGTGATAACTGCATAATTATGTCCAGAAGAAAAAAAATAAGAAGGAATTGAGTAAAGGGAAAAAACAAACTATGTGATTTGATTGACTAGGGATAGTGAATAGGTGATGAACATGCTGTAAATATCATGCTTCTCTAAAAGTTACTTTGTAGATACTTGCTTGATAGTGAATGTGACTTTTAACCACAAATTTTCATTAGATTCATTTTTTCAAAGTTGAAACTTTTTCTAATGAAGAACTTTGGTTCTGAGAAGAAATTATGAGGAATTTAAAACAAAATGTCAAAACCAGACTTTTTACTCAAATAGAAAGCATTTAAGTAGCTCTGAAGATACATTGTTTCCAGCTATGGTTGATTCAGATCAAAACTCCAAAGTGATTCTCCCATATCAGAGTTCACTGACTTTAGTATTATTGCAGTCTCTCGCTTTTTTTTTTTGCATTTGTGCATATGTTTGTAGACAGATTCTGTCCCTCTTTCCTCTTTCTTCTTTTAGTTTCTATAAAAGTAGAACTCTGATAGAAGGCAGTAGTGTTTTCCAGTTGTTTGTGACACTCAGGATGGAGTGTTATACTATGAAATGCTGAGACTCAGATCTTTGCTACTAGTCAGATAAACAGTATAACATTAAGTTGTAGCTACATTTTTTGTCTTTTCTAGTTTTTGCAGGTGTATAAGGGACACTGAGGGACTGGGTAGGGTTTGAAAAAACCTTCTGAAGCCTTTCCTCGTAACCTCCCCCAGCTTCCCCCAAACAAACAAACCACCAAAAGAAAAACAACAGATTTCTTGACTTTTTGGTCAAAAGAAAAGAAAATAATTAAACATTAGGATAATAAAGAATTTATGCAAAAAAAAAGTTAGTAAAAAATTGTATTTTGCATTTTAGCAAAACTGAGAATTTCAGTTATTTCATTTGAACCTGTCCTCTGTATTTTGTAGAACCTTACTAGCCCCAAGCCTAGATTAGAGGCTGTCTAGAGCCTTGATGGGAGAAAGAATGGTTTAAAAATTATTTTTATTCAAGAGTAATATAGCTTCCCCAATAATGCAATAATACTACTACCATAAAGTAGTTGATTCTGTTGAATTTAGCAGAATTAAATAAATTAATGTAGATGTGAAATAAATGAATGTAAATGTGTTCTGTACATAGAATTATACTTGCATATATTTATTATGTAAGATAAGGTTTGTTATGTAAGGAGGTTTTGATATTCTCCAAGTCTGGCTGTGAAGCTTATAATATATTTTTGGAAGTTATTTCAACATCTTTTCTAACCAAGGCTTCATGTTTAAATGCATGTGTGAAGATCTTGAAGGAGTTTATATATAATATTTGTCTTAGAGGTTCTTTTAGTCCAATTTTAAAATAAGTATTTCTGTTGTATGTATAGCTACTTTCAACCGTCTATCCTTTACAATTTTTTAAGTAATCTTCTATTTGCAGATTTTTGTTTATTCTTCTTGGACCGCTGGGTAAAGGGCAACAATACCATGAGATTGGAAGATCAATTGCAACACTAATGACAGATGAGGTATTTTTATTCATGGCTTGGTTTTTGTCATTTTTTACGGACTGAGGATGTGTAATAGGGAATCTCCAATGTGGTGTCGTCCATATGAAATGTGGCTAATCATTCCGATGATGCACAAATAGTATTGTAGTTTATTTCATGATTCTGTAACAGTCCAGATTATGCTGCGATACGGAGATAAGAAAATGAGAAACAATATTCACATGCAAGGATATCTTAACTGAGAAGATTCCATTTTACACAGTTACTTTCCAGTGGAATTAATAATGTTTTAAACTGTAAAATCTCTAGAACATTTAGCACCCGTAAGAATGTCTTTCCATAGCAGCTGGCTCTTCTATCGAAACTATGTACCAGAAAATCTGGTCAGTTGAAGTTGCGATTGTTTGTTTGGTGGGAACTGCATGAAGTGCATCTACTTCAGAGAAAAGGGGCTATCGTGAAAAATATTATGAGACAGTTCCTTTCCTAATCTCCTTTTCTTACCACAAACACTTCTCCATTTTTCACAGGTGTTCCATGATGTTGCTTACAAAGCAAAAGACCGCAATGACTTGGTGTCTGGAATTGATGAGTTTCTCGATCAGGTTACTGTTCTCCCTCCTGGGGAGTGGGACCCAACAATTAGAATAGAACCACCTAAAAATGTTCCCTCTCAGGTTTGTACACTGTAAAACTCAGACACTTTTAAACATTGTGATGAATTTTTGCTACGTAGAATTAAGTCTCAATTTAGCGTTGAGCAGAGTCTCTATATAGACATAGTATATAGGCATAGTCTTTATAGAGTATGCCTATATAGACACTATATAGGCATACTCTTTTTGTTGTTGTTGTTGTTAGTTTACTTTAAGACAACCCTTGTCTTGCTGACATACAGTATAGTGATGACATTTCTTGTAGTTCAATACTAGTTCTCTCTTGAATGGGAAATAGTCGTATCTAAAGATGCTAAATTCTAGGGTAATTGGTCATAACAATCTTTGATTATTCCAAACAGACATGGTTTGCTTTTGTTCTAAGCTTATTGCAAGAATTGATCAAAGCAGCCTGGCTTGCTACTTGTTAAAATGTTTTCTGATACAGGATTTTCTGTGATAAGTTCTTTAAATTCCTTCTGCTATTTCGTGTTATAGAATTCATCTACAGCTTATGAAGAGGTTGTGTTGATGAATCTTACCATAAAATTTGCATGTTTAGTCTTTCAACACTCAAAGCCTGTTTTCTCTGCTAAAATTACGTTTTGCTTGCTAAGATCCATGAGAAGTATCTTTTCCTTTTGGTAGGAGAAGCGTAAGATCCCAGGAGTGCCAAATGGGACTGCAGCCCATGGGGACGCAGAACAACCTGGAGGACACTCTGGCCCAGAACTGCAACGCACTGGAAAGTTAGTGAAAACACACAAAATCTTAAGTGTTCTAAGTGCTGTACTTCCAAGGGAATCATAATGGTTTGGTTCTCTCTCAAATGACTGGCTTGACATATGTTTTTTTTCAGGCATTTTTCCTGATTTGTACCACATAGCTGAAAAAGACAATGCATGCTAATTTGCAGAGAGGGGGAGAGGACAAGATGATTTGAGTTTTCACATTGTATTTGTTGCAAGCTCCTTTCTCTATTGTTTATGAAGGTCAGACCTCTGTTAAACTTGATTAATGTTTCTTGGGTTTGGGTAGCACAAAGGAAAAGTTGGAAGTGGTCTTGTGCCATTTATTATGAATGCTTACAACTATTTTCTAGTTGAAGTTTCTGGGTTGTGCAGCTCTAGCATTTTTTTTTTTTTTACCTCAGCAAGCCATGATATGTCCTGGTACATGAGGTTATGATTAGCACCATGGCAACAATACACACACATTAGAAGGAGGAATTGCCCCAAGGATGGGGGCTCTCTCATCTAATGTGGTGTGGTGCAAGTGCATCAGCTGTCAGTGGTTGCCTTACTGCAGTGTAGTTGTGCAATGGACTTTTCTTTTACCTTGCTGTCTCTTGATATTTCAGCATCATTCCTACCTGCATAAGGCTAAAGATTCAGCTACAGTGTTAGGGTACACAGTGGGGCAGAGGAGATGATGGCCAGTCTGGCTGTAAGCCATTCTTTCACTAGTGAACCTGGTAATTGACAGCTCGAAGGGTTGTCCTAATATTTAGCACTTCGTCCTCTGATACATCAGTTGCCTGTGAAAAAAAGAGCATTGTGGGGATATTTACTTTAACCGTAGGGTATATTGTATGGGAGCATCTGTTCCTAAATATTTGATTATATTTAGCGTAGTGTAAATGACAAAATATGACAGTTCTTGTCCTTGGAAAATTGTGGCCTATATTCAGTTCTATCATCAAGTGCATTGAGAAACAGGTTCTCAAATAAAGAATGTGAAGCTCTATATGTAGACGTGTGGGAAAATGGGCACTGTGGTAGCTCTCTGATCAAACAAAAGTGAAGAATTATTTTGCATAATAAATAATAGGGTTTTACGCATGAGAGCTAACAACTGTTTTGTGTCTGGATGATGAAATGAAGATTTTATGAAAGAAACATGCACATTATTTTGTTTTAAAAACACAATTTCCTAATTGAAGTTAGCAAGACAGGGTTCCCAGAAACTTTTTTCTGGGAAGAATTAATTATAAGAGTATGTATCATTTGATCAAGCAACAATAGCTTCTCTGTAGTATATTTAAAGCAATACTGTGGAAGAAAGTTTGGTATACCTTTTTCATTAATTCGATCTCTTCTTTTTTTTTTTAATAGATTTTTTGGAGGATTGATTTTAGATATAAAAAGAAAAGCTCCCTTCTTCTGGAGTGATTTCAGGGATGCTCTCAGTCTGCAGTGTCTCGCATCATTTTTGTTTCTCTACTGTGCTTGCATGTCTCCTGTCATCACGTTTGGTGGTCTGCTGGGAGAAGCAACTGAAGGTCGTATAGTATGTGTTAAATCTGAACTTTTAAAACAAACTTACGTTCCTAGGTTTGTGTTTAGTATTTTCTTATTGCTTCATGAATCACCTTTAAATATTGGTGTTTCAATGTTTAGAAGGCTACAGACTAAGATATTGCAAAACGAACCTGTGTGAAAATTCATGGACACTTTTCTCTGTATCACATTCAGAGTGCAATAGAATCGCTGTTTGGAGCATCCATGACTGGGATTGCCTACTCTCTCTTTGGTGGACAGCCTCTCACTATACTTGGCAGCACAGGACCAGTTTTAGTGTTTGAGAAGATCTTATTCAAATTTTGCAAGTAAGTGAAGATCAGGATATGCATCATGTCTCAGGTGTTGTTAGGTGAAAGTAGACACTGATCCCAAAGTGTGTATGTTTTGGGTTTTTTTTAAGCTGTTTTGAAGGGAATGCAAGCTTCAGGATTTTTTTTTTTTTAGTTGTGTCATTTTCTACTCTGAAATAATACATTTAAATCAGTGGTTTATCTCATGCCTAAGTCATGCAAAAGGTGTTACATCTCACCCAGGAAGTGCATGCAGTGGCGGTGGTGCCATCTTTCAATAATCGCTAATATAGACCCTGCCCTTCCTCCACCTGAACAGAGAAGGGGTGAAGCATCTTGCCGGAACAGCATATCCCCACATTTATGTGGATGCGCTATGCATGACATACCTCTGCCACAGGGTGGGTAAAAATTATGTCTGCATCTTGGCAACCATATTGTGCTTCTCTGCGAACATCTCTACTTTTCTGCTGTGATGGGGACTTCTGCACCAAGATCTCCTGAACCTCCTGAGCAATATAGAGTAGGAGACCCTGCTTAGCTGCTCTAAAAGCTTTTATCACTTTCAGGTAGACCTTTCAGTTCTCTGTGATAATGTCATCCTGCGTGTTTGGAGCTCTATCATCATACGCAACAGGCATACAGGATTTTCATGGAAGTCTTTAATATAGCTATTCTTTCAGCTTAAGAAGAAATTGGCAGGTGTTGACTGTTCACAAGGCAGGATATGGGATAACAAGCAGGTGGACCTTATACACTTTGTGTGTGTGACTAATCTCAAAGCTGCTCACTCACTGCAATAGAGATAGAGCTCTTGTGTCCTGTTAGTTGGAAGGAGAGCTCAGGTCAAGAAGTGACTTGACAGTATCTTGACTTCACAATTGGTAAATAATTTCTGATTCACACTGTCCCCAGAATTGCACATCCCTAGGCAAAGGAAATTTTGGAGCTGCCTCTTTTCTCCATTTACTGTGCCTGGACAAAAGATAAACTGTGTTTAATTTTGTTCTATTTTTTTTTAGGGAGTATGGGTTGTCATACCTTTCTCTGAGAGCCAGCATTGGACTGTGGACTGCAATCCTGTGCATCATCCTTGTTGCAACTGATGCAAGCTCCCTAGTCTGCTACATTACCCGATTTACTGAAGAAGCTTTTGCTTCTCTTATCTGCATCATTTTCATTTATGAGGCCTTAGAGAAGCTGTTTCATCTCAGTGAGACATATCCAATCAACATGCATAATAATTTGGATCTGCTGACAAAATACTCGTAAGTAAGATTTCTTCTGTTAACACTGGGGTTTCTTTTCATAGGTTATGATTCCTCTGTGAGGAAGGCAAACCAGTGCGCAGCAGGAAAAGTTTGCAGTAGTTGCAAGCTTAACATGTGGAAGCTATTGAGTTAAGCATGATGCTTGCATGTGGAAGTAGTAGTTACTGGAGATATGTGCACAAGCAGTACACATTTACTTAAGTAAAAAAATACCTTGACTTGGAGTTTGGAAAAGCTTACACGTATGCAACTTAAAATTCCTAGAATAAAAAGTAGGACTTGGAGGGAACTCAACTTTAAGTCTTCGTTCACATTTTTATTTAAAGAACTGTAACTTTTTCACTGTAAGTGTAACTACCACTTTTCACTATACACTTTTCACTATAAGTGTAACTATCTTTCACTATAACCTTGTACTGATGATTTGTAATATTTTATTGTGTTTTCAGGCAACATTTTTATATTTATATTGACCTACCTAAAAAGGATATGATTTGATGTTCCTCTTCTATTTTAACCTCTCTCGCAGTTAAGGTTCAAGCTCTAAGAGCTGAAGTGGATTTGGAAATATTAGGTGCTGCTCAGCGGTGATAGATTTTGTCATCATCAATTTGTTCTTAATAACAAGATTTTTAATATGGCTTCATTTAAGTAGCTTTACTTTATTGTGGAATTTTGACAGGTAGTATTCTACTTGGAGAGTGAAAAAGTGAATGGTTTTAATTAATATGGTCTCATTTAGAAGTACAAAAATGTTCTTCTAGTAGAGGACAAGATCCTAGCCTGTGAATCCAAGCCTGGTCATCTCAGAAACTAAAATGTCATTAAAAAGCATTATCAGAGAAGATCCCTCTCCAGAAATGTCTGTTTTATTTCACTGAACCCATTTGAACCCTTTACATGAGCAGGGTGGGACCCAAAGGGAACAATGCTTGAACAGAGCCACATCTTCTGTTCACTGGAAAAACAGGACTGTTTCATCCAAATGTCTCATTTGCATTTTAAGCTCGGAAAAACAAAACACAGCAACAGAGAAAACATTTGAGCTTTGCGTATGTTATCGCTAGAAAAATAGTTAGCAAATCTTGAATGTGAATGCGTATTATCTACCTTAATACACAGAACAAGATAAAGTATAGGCACTGTAGTTCTGCTGTGACATACTGTCTCATCATGCTGAAAAAAAAATATTTCTCTCTAATAGTTTAATCAGTAGACAAAGGAATATTAATTTGAAGAGAAAGGAATAAAGATCAAGAATAGACTATGCATGCAGCTGAAGTTATATCCTGGTCTTATTCAACTTCTGTTGATCAGTGTTTTCCTCTAAAGAGCCTTGTATTGCGCAGTGTTTGTGGATTTTTTTTCCTTTACCACTTTGTAGTAGTTGTCTCAAAGGGAAAGAGAATAAGATGTTCTCATACGGTTTTGAAAAACAGATGTTGAAATCCAGGCAAAGACAAAAAAAATTATTCGGAAACCATTTAGCAGGTGGAGCTGAGCTGTTAAAATATTTGATGAATAGCATAAACACAGATAGAAATACAGACTCCTGGGTAGCTAGCTTTGTTCACGGTTAGTTGAATCCTGTGATATTGCTTGAGATTTCAGAGAAATAAGATTAGTAGTCTTGCATGTATAGGGGTACAGTGATAGGTATCTCTGTATTTTATTATAGTGTTTTAATATCATAATCCCTATGTTTAGAAATAAATGTTCCTCATTTTACTCAAAATTCCATTCATTAATCAGAATCCCCAATTGATTTTTGAAGGGTTTTGCTTGCTCGCTGCCTGCCCTTAGTAACTGTCTTTGTTGAATGCAGAATGTGCAGAGCACACAGAACGGTGAAAGAGCAGCACCTGCCTCCTCCAGCTGTTGACCTCTCCTGTCCTGTTGGAATACCAGCACGAAAGTTTTAGATTTTCCAAACATAATTCCTGAAAGACGAGTGTCTTTCAAATGTTTGGAAGAAAGATTTGACGGCTGCATGGTGATTTCCAACACATATATAGCTATCAAAATTATTTTATATAATGGTTTTGTAGTTATTTATGAGATCATAGTTTCATACCTATATTCTCAGTTATTCTTTTTCTCTGTGTAGATAGTACAAATAAATAGTGTGTAGAAAGTGCAAATAAAAGACTTTTAAACTCTTGCATTACATTTAACTTCCAGCATTTATGTTGTATCTTCTATTTGCAGTGTTATCCTATTTATTATCAATATCATGTCCATGGCAACTGACCCTACTAATACCAAAATGACCAGCTGTAGACATAGGCAACATAGTTCTTATGGGATGTAGCTTATATTTTTTTAATCTTAAAACTGAAAGCACCAGTATGCATATTTATTATCTTGTAAGAGCACATCTGCGGATTCCGAGGATCTGTGCTCTGGATACAACAGAGTGGTAATTCCAGCCTCCTCTGTTCTCTCCCCTCCTTTCTACTTCATCTGAGTTTTTCTTAGTTCTTCAGAACTTGCCCCAACAAATTGGGAGAACAGAAAGATGTGCTCTGTTGGAGCAACTCCACATCAGCTGCCCAGATGACCAGTGCTTTCAGAGCACACTTGTGCTGCCTCAACTCCATGGGTTTGCTGTGCAGATATGCACATACTACTCTGTCCAGACACAGTGGCCATGTGCCCAGAACATGAAGGTATCACAATTATCATCCCCACAGGATCATCACAAGACAAGACATTTCAAATAACCTTCAGTCCCTTCTCAAATGTCTGCATGTGTCTCAGTTCCAGAAAGATCAGACACTAGAAGGTGAATAAGCATAACAGCTACTTGAATTAAAAATCTCATTTTTGTGTACTTGAAGTTGGGGTATTTTGTTTTCACAAGGAATTAGAAGCATCTGGCCCCAGTCCTTCTATATCTAGTTTCAGTGGGTAACAAAACCTGGCCTGAAACTGGTCCTGTCCTTAAAGGACCAGCATACTCTGTTACAGAAGCTAATTAGTATCTGCTGTTTTGCTAATTAAAACAGCTGTTTGCATTTTCCTCTTTGGGGATTTTAAAGACAAGTTTTTAATTGTTAGTAAAGCTTTGGCAGTTCTTTAATTAGCAACGGGTGAACTTCAAAAGGTTGAGCAACTCATTTCTCTTTGAATGCTCAGCCAAAGCTTATGTAAAACTTTATCTTGGATTTGCAATTTTATGCCAGAAAACTCAGGTTATACTGTAAAATTTCTGTGTTTTCTGTATTCTGCCTGTTGCCCACTCAAGAATTTGATGATAAATAGATCGGGACTCTGTACACAGCTGTCAGTGTGCGCTGTGGCCCAGCCCTCCTCTCTTCTCCCACGGGCTGTCCGAGGATGCTCTGATATGCGCAGGTATTCATCTACATCCCAGTGCTCTTGCCTTTGCCCTGGTGCTGGAGTTTGACTTGGGAAACGTCAGTGGCATGTGGTTAGTACTGTCCTTTTGAGTACTAAAAAGATGAAGAAAATAGTAGTTTAAAATGGGTGATATTTCAACCAGATTGGAACCATATTTCAAGTGAGAAAGAAAGCCCATTCTGTATTTTGGGTGGGTTTGAATTCTGTCATAAACAGTCTCTGTTGCAGGAGTTTGATGAAAAAGACTGTACTGCATGCATCTCTTCTTATATTTAAGTATCTGCCGTAACAAACCTTAGAAGACTATAGAAAGAATGTTTAGAACAGTTGGGGTTTTTTCTGGGGAGGTTTGTTTTTTTAATCAAGAAGACCTAAATATTTGAAAATCAGCTAAATGTGCTTCTAAAAGATTTCTTACAAATTTGTATTTACCTTTTACCATTTAGGTAGAAGAGAGGAGTTTGAGCTTGTTACAGAATTCTGTCTCAGAAAGACAAAAATATCATTTGTTGAGTGATCTAATTAATGCAGAACTAGTCTTAATGCACTTTTAGCTCATTTTCTTTATTATACTTGTTGGTTACTCCGTGTTGAAATATTAGCCCTAATAGTCAGGTTGAAGTACTTGCAGGCAAATCCTTTCAGCATTCATATGTAATTTTTTCTTAAAACACCATCTTTATGAGTGATAAAGAATAAGGCATTTAAGAGCTAAATCATAAGAAGGACAAAGACAACCTGATTTTCAGTGTGCTACTGTACTGCGTTTTTTTTCTTTTTAAACTGCATTGTTTTGAAGGAAGTTAAATACAGTAGCTGCATTGTTTATTAAATCAAATACACATACTTTTTGATCTGGGTTTTTTTCCTTGCTTTTTTTGTTTTACTGTGACCTTTTTGTATTTCTCATGCCATTAGCATTTGTAGGTTGGCATAGCAACTCTCTTATTTCTGCACTCTCCTCCTCCTGCTTTTTCCTACCCCTGTAGCAAATATATCTTCAGTTAGTGAATTCTGCCTGGAACACTGATGCACATCAGTTTTAATGTGTATATTAAATACTAGGATATCATTTTTGCTAGGAAAGGAGAACCCTACAACTGGGTGGATTAAAAACAGAGGTTCTCAAAAGGAAAACAAAATAAGTGTTGTGGAGGAAAGGAACATGAATTAGAAAGCAATCCAGTATTCTTTAAAACACAAGCATTTAAAGATAGTAATCTTAGAATACAGAAGATCAGTTATTTCTCAGTGTGAGGTTGCTTAGGTCTTGGGGCTTTATATACCTTTCGTTTTTATTAATTCTTTTTTTCAGAGTGATGAATTCGTGTTGTTTTTAATAATTCTTTACCAGAAGTTACTCAATTATTAACAGATTACATTGAATAATTTTAAAGTGATTTCTTGGCATAGTAATATGCATATTGCAATCTGTCTTGGTATTGACATGCACTTAAGCATTAGGAGTAGAAAATCCCACTCTGATGTAATTAAGCAGCCAAGATCATGTCAATCTCAGTATCTTTTGCAGGCTATAGAAACCATTGCTTCTAGACAGCGTTCTGAGGATTAGTTTTGTGCACACCACTATTTGCACAAGCAAGTTTTAAATCTTTCATTATCTACGTAACTTAATCTAAATGCATTTTTATTGGATTCAAATTGTATTCTTTTATGCCCTGTATTCCGTAGCCTGTAAGTGGAATGAGAAGAGTCAGTGATGATAAGCACTGAATTTCTCATTAGGATCCGAGGCATGTAATTGAAATCCAGCTTCTGTAATGATTTATTTGAACTTAGATATGAATATAGATTTTATTTTCCCCTTCCTTATAGTTTTTTTTTCCCCAGCAGTTAAGTAGCTGTGCCAGATCCTGTGTGTCTTTCCGTAAGAATGTTCCCCTTCTTCCCAGAACCATGCAACAGCCATCACTGAGTTTAACTGGTGGTTCCCTTTTGCTTCATGGCAAACCCAGGAATCTAGAATTTATTTTTCTATATTCCATTTATTCTAGGACTCTCCTATGTCTGCCCAACCCAACTGACTCTTTTCTCTTTCTCCCTCTTTTGAGCCCAGGCAGTGCCCAAGTTGCTTCATTCTTTCCTACTACTCATCCCCTCCACTTTGGAAACAGTTCTCCTTGTTAAGCAATTCTCCACAGCATTCAGTTTGTAGTTGACGTCTAGTCTACACAGTGCCTTCAAATCTATAAATGCTTACATATAATCCTTGGGTGGTTTTGTTACAGTAAATATAAGTGTGTTGATACATGACACCTGAACAATCTAAATTTAAGCTGACCATCTGACATTACAGTGTGTATTACAGTATATTATTTCTGAATGAGCGTTGTACTGAAGCTCTTGCAAGTGTATGCTTAACTTTGGAAGCAGGGTGAAGTGACATCCTAAAACTATTTCTCAGTGAAAGCTTTCAGATGAATTGTCAATATCCCATGTAATTACACTACTTTTCAGCAGATTAGCTTCTTTGTATGGCAGTTACAAACTGTAGTACTGCTAAGAATACACGGACTGCATTAGTGGCACCATGCAGCTAATAAAGATCAACCTTTATGAGTGACAGTCAAGGTTAACAAAACTACAGTGTGATTATAAATCTGTTTTCTAGACTTTCCCCTTGACAGAACAGCATTCTCCTCCTGATGTGCTCTCCAAAGAAACCTGATTCTTTGAGATTTCTTCACTCTAACATCAGTTCCACCACCCCCGCCTTGATTTATCTCTCTGTTTCTATGTGGGTGTGAAATTCTCGTGCTGCTGAGTGCATTGTCTAGGTACTTTTATAGGCTTTTCTGTTTTCCCTCTCAGCTTCACCAACTAAACTATGTAGACTTCCAACTTTAGAGAATATACGTGGATGCCTACTGATGTTAGGGATTATCAGAGATGGGCTACTTAACTTAATGACTCAATGGTCTAATTCAGGCTGACAGATCTCATGAATAAATGAAGAAAAAAATCTTGTCTTGCCATGACAGCTGTGCTTTGAAAGGGTTTCGTGATACTGAGAATAGAACTTAACTGACAAATCCATTTCTCATCAGTATTAATTATTTGGTTTCCAGTCTCCATTGAGACTTTGATTTTGTCATTATGAATGTTGACATGGGAAGGGATATGGTAAATATAATGCCAGGCATATACAGATGTTGTAGGTATGGGAGAGCAGAGAAGTCGTCTATGATATTGTTGTTGTCCTCTTCCTGTAGTAGTTAGACAAACAGAACTATGCAAGTGCCCATAATTCACATGAAAATGGTATATTTGGAGACAGCCTAAACATGCATAGCATTCTGCTATTCATGTGCATTCCTTCAACCTGGTAAATGCAACATAAAGAAGACATGCTTATATTCTAATACCTTACTTTTAAAACAAAATTAATGATCTTACCTTCCATTTCATATTATCTTATTCTCTGTTACATGATCAGTGCACAGCATACTTGTAGGGCACACTCTGGCTTAGGGGAACAATTTACTCCTCATATTACTAAATATGTGCTCTGATATTCAGTGAGATGTATTGTTTAAATGAGGACATTTTGTAACTTATCTGTTATACTTGCCTGTTGTGTTGTTGTTTTTTTTTTTTTTTTAATAATAATATAAATATTCATATTGAGCAAATCTTATTTGTCTTAAGTGAGCCAGAAAGAGATTTTGTCCTTCTAGGAAGAGGAAATGGTATGTTGGCTAATCATGAAGAAGCTGCGGTTGCATCTTCTATAGATCAGATCCTTAGTACAAATAGGTGTAGCTTGCAATATGTACATGCTGGAAAAATAGGAGCTACAAAACAGTGCCTTCAGAGTTGGATAAAATCATCAATAGTAAGTGCCTCCTAGTTTTGAAAACAATATACTGAAAAATGGAAAGTGCCTCGGGATGAATGGCCATGAGAATCTGCACCATTTAAGTGTTTTATTTACTCACAAAAACACTGTGCAAGGCTCTTGTTTGAAGGTTTTATACTGGCTGTAATGGGGATCATATGAACAGTCTTTTTTTGGTGCTGTTAAGGACAGTAATGACTATTCCTTTTGGGGAACAAAGACCATTTCTAGTTGTCTGAGATGGCCTGAAGCTGTGGTTGTCAAATCCTACCTCTGTTCTTTGAAAAGAGAACAAGTTGTAGGAAATGTTGCATGCAGTGAAGTTATGATGGCTGCCTCAAGTTAATGAAATTTATGAAATTGAGACTATGAAACAGAGGCAAAAGAGCTAGGAAAAATGTGGGGAGCTGGGAGGACAAAGAAGGGGAAGGTGGGCCATCCGTGACCTATACTGCCTGTGCCGTTATAGTCGGATTGGCGGTGAAGATTTTAGCTGAAGTCTTGATCCTTCTGTACGAAGGAAAGAGGTACAGGCTCTGGAAGACACCAGTTTGTTAACCAGTCCTAAAGTTTGTTCTTTCTGATCTACCTTTGTTGCCCATCTTGATTTGCCAGAGATTTCTTGAGCACCTTGGAAGATGTGAATGCAATGAAGACTCCTTGCTCTGGTTATTTTTCTAACTAGCAGGTTCGGGCCATTATTTTTCTGTTACTCTATCCTTTTGTCAGTTCTGATCTTACAACAGTTTTCCTGCAGTTTCTTGAAAACTGTCTTGTTTGAAAGAGTTTATTATTCTGCCTCAGATTTATAAGCCACTCTGTAATCAGCTGTGTTAGATGTTTAAATACCCTAGAAAAAAGCAAACTCCACCGATTTCTGCCTAGTTGCAAAATACAGACATTTTAAATACAGAAGGGAGTGACCAGTGACCGAGGATCGCGTGCCATTTTAGATCTCTTAGCCTCCAGCTGCTGTGGAAATGAAGGCGTGAGTCACCATAAACCCTCTCACATATGTGCCAACCTATCATGGATGTCACAGATACCATGGGGTACGTAGGCACCCGTGTTTAGACATCTGAATTGCTCCCAGGAGATCAGAACATCTTGCAGTAGCCAAAAGTGTAAAGACTCAGGAAGACCTGTTCTGTCATCAGTGTGATTAAATGGGTATATTGTGAGATTGGCAGCAGAGATTTTTTTATTTTCCTTATAGTGACACCTGTGCATTTGCCCCCACAAACCAATGCCATGAAAAAAAAGCAGTTTCTTCCAAGTTATGATGAAAGAGGATCAAATGAATCATCCTGTATCTTTTAGCATAAGAAAGACGATTGCTGGCTCCTTATCACTGAAAGACATGGGAGTATGTTGCTAAGTTAGTACTATATTTGGAGGTGAATATGTTGCTTAAAAAATACAGGTGTATGTATAGTCCGTTGCTCATTGGTAATGGCATGAACTCCACACAGATCTCTTGTAGTGGGCAAGTGCTCAGCAATTTAAACAATTTTACAAGAATGTTAGAGTATTATTTGAACCTCCAAGAGGTGATAACATTTTTACTTATTCCAGCCTTCTGAGTAATATTTCATCAAGAAAAGAGAAAGATGAGTTTGTGGTTAACAATTCAGAGTGTTTTACTTTTTCTGCTGAGAGCTGACCTCTCAGAGTAAAACATGACAATGAAAGAGACTAAAAGTTTTAAAATATTAAAGTAGAAAGCCTTATTTCACTCACGTGAGTTTCTCCTTGCAGGTCAGTTGTGTTGGGAAATAGTCATCATTGAAGTAACTACATCTGTAATGAAATGTCGTGTTTTGGTAGATAATCTTTTATGTTCTGGCACTGAATTTCTTTAAATACATGGCAGATAAAGCTAACACCAGAGGCAATGTAGGCCCGCTACTGAATGGTGAGGGTGCCCTGGTGACAGAAGATACAGAGAAGGCAGAACTACTGAATGTGTTCTTTGCCTCTGTCTACTCTGCCGGAGGAAGCCCTGAGGAGTCCTGTTCTGCTGAGACCCC